>VDFB02000017.1:226479647-226784136 GCA_007258455.2 Sequoia sempervirens | reverse complement strand
ATACTTATATTCATTTCCACTTCATGGAAAGTTCAAAATATTTTATAGGCCAAATTAATCTTCCACACTCAAGTCCACCTTACAAACAATATTCCAAATTCCTAGAAAACAATTTAATTGAAAAATTATTCCTTCTGATGTGAGACATCAAAGTTCCCCTTCCATGGTTTTTGGAGTCACATGATAAAATAATTAAATTTTAATATTTTAAAATAACATACAATCTTAGGATTCGCCAATTCTAACAATATTTATTTGTGAGATTTAGATGCATGTTTAGGTCACTAGATTTTACTTCATTTAGATGGATGTTTCATGCTAGTATAAACCTTAACCCTAGTCATGAGATGTTCAAAATTTAGTTTGAAACCCTACCTATACTATTACCTAGTGGAATCATAATTTAATTCATAAACCATAATATTTAGACTTTGATTATAATTTATAAATTCATAAACTTACAAAAAATCTCTAAAATCATAACATATTTTCTCTATTAAAAATCTCTTAAATCTCAATACTTGAACATTTCTTAACACTACTATACTTTTGGTTTTAATTTGAAAGACTATTATTCTATGACTAAGCACTAAAAACCTCAATAGACTCTATATTCTTAGATATTTTCCTCCCACTTGCGAAAATATAATATTGTACATAAACTTCAAAACCCTACTAATATTGTATAAAACATTCAAATCAATACTAATTATAAAATAATAGAATTTTCTTATAACCTTGAACATATTTTAAGTTGGTATTTAAACCCCAAAACCCCACCAGTATCACATAATGATCATTTTTATTTAAAAAATCATTATCATCCTTACATTTAAATGCTTATGAAAAATGTGACAACTTATAAATGAGGGATAATAGAAACACAAAGATTGCACCATCCTAAAAAATCAAATTCAATATATAAAGGATAAGTTGGACATCCCAACTAAGGAGAAGTATGAATGAATTTTTGTGGAGTCCTCTAAGAAAATTTGTTAGCTCAATTTTGATCAATTAGTGGGGATTAATAAGAATTAGTTAAAGAAAAAATATTAGCTGCCAAGAAGCCCAAGAGTTTATATAGGATTTAAATTTTATTAATAAATAAATGATACCATTTATTTATTGAATAGGGTGACTAAGAAATATAATGCAAGATAATTTCAAACATGGATTCTTATATATATTGCTAGGTTTCATGTGGGAAGGAAAACACTAATTGTGCCATATTGACTAGCGATCATTTTCATTATCAATTGAGCAATACTATTGAATTATGTTAATAAATTTGACATGAAATGTGACAATAGAAACAATCTAAGATATGCGACTACTACTCTCCACTTGAATAGAGATAAATTTTTTTTTTTGGGATTATTAATGATTCTTTCATATTATTTCTATCATAATATTTAAGAATGGTCCTTCCAAAAGAATATCTAAGGAAGTTATTAGAGCACTAGGAAAATGGAGTAATTGATTAATTAAATTTTCTACCTTCACATATACTATGAGTCACAAGCTTTTGGGAGGAACTCAAAAAACACACAAATTATGTGAATTATAAATTAATGTTATTTAAAATGTGTAAGAAGTTGACAGTTGTGTATAATTTCAATCTACACAAATATGAAAAAACATACAACATCCAATTTCCATCATAAATTCATAAAAATCCAAGGTATTAAGCACATAGAAATGATAAATCTTCTATTCAATAAAATATAAGAAGATATACAAGTTTTATATTACCTTATCTCCAATGACCAAGCCCTCTCCATCCCAAAGTCACAAGGTTATCTTTGGGGAAAAATAAGAGAAGATATTTAATAGATATTAAAGTCACCTATCAATCTCATGATATGGAAAATGGACAAGGACAAGGATAGAATAAAATAATTCAAGGATAAGGTTTCATAAATTAATTCTAACACTCAATACTTAATGGAAACCAATTGATTCTATAGCTATTGCACCAACTCCATAAATTATTAAAGAAAAAATATACCCCATTCACAAGAAAATGGTTGATTTTGTTGCTATTATTTGAAATTGGTATTATAAATTTATTTCCTTACTATCGAAGGTCATGGAGGAAATTTATAACTTGTGTGATAATATTTCAAATGATGTATATTCTATGAAGTTGTTAAAAGGAAGATCAAATGTCAAGATGGAACCTAAAGGTTATGGAGAAACATCTAGGTCATGGAGATGGCTAAATTTGAATATTATACTTTAGTGTGGAGGAAATTTTTTATGGAATGAATCTATACCTATATTAAAGCTTCAAAGAAATGTATAGGTATATAATGTAAATTTTAAATTTTTTTGAAAAAAATAGATTTAAGGTATCTCATTCCCTAGCCCAAAATATTTTTTTATTTTATGTAACTTTTGTGGAAGAAATGGTAGATAAATTTTTGATGAAAATCACAATTTTAATTCAATGTAAGTCCAAAAGGTCACATTTCAATGTATGTTAGAAATAAAATGTTCCAAAGAGAAAGGTTTCTATGTACCATAAATGAATCAACTCTATGTACCATCAATGAATCAACTCATAAAGATATGGACTACTTGTTAAGATTTTTTAAAGAAGATTCCTAAGAATGGAAAGGTACCCCAAATATTGATATATTTATTTAATATATTCAATGTCAAATATGTATATTAAAATGGCCTTGATCTAAATTATATATGATCCATCTTAGGTGGGTTTAGTGAATATTTGTATTAAGGTCAAACATAAGAAAGATGTAAAGGATTATTAAGATGAGTAGCATAAGGGAGTATAAAATACATATACATGTCATATTTTGTTTGAAATAAAAGTGAAACTAGAATTCAAAAGAAAAAATCACCTAACTTTGACACTCTCATGTAGTTTGAGATAAGGTGGACGAAAGTAAAATTTTAAAGGAATATTGGATAACTATTAAAAAGTTAGGGATAGTGTTGGGTGGAAGGAAATATGCATAGTAATAGCGAACAAGGAAAATACGATTTTGGGAAGGTAGGAACTAAGTGTTGGGAAGTTCAAAGAGAGTGTGTTTAAGAGGAATGATATAGTAAGGTGGTATAGTGGGTGGACAATTCATTTAGTTAGAGAAAATGTTATTTTGAAATTTAATAAAGTATGGTGAAGGTAGGAAGAGAAAGAGATGTTTTAGGAAGGATACTTTAGGTGTAGGAAGTAGAAAATATTCTTTTATGAAGGGTTAGGGAGGTGCTGAAAATAGTAGATATAATTTAGTAAATGTTAGATCTAAGGAAGAAGAGAATAGGTTAGATAATAAGAATATCAAAGGAGATCAGTCATTTAAGGCAATTGCCCATTTTTTCTATGCCTTAGGTGATGAAGAAGATGTGTTTTAGAGAAATAAAGTCTTAGGAAGAGAGAAAGATATGTTGTGGAGAAGATTTTTTTCTGGTGGAGTAAAGAGATTAGGGAAAATTATTCTTGGGTTTATGTAGGTGTTAATATAGAGATGAAATTAGAAGAGAAAAATTTATCTAATTAGCTTTTATAGAAACCATAAACAAAATAAGATGATTTTTTTCTAAACGCAAGACCAAAATTGAAAATCTAGGTTTATATTTTTTATGCCTAATTCATGTAACATTAGTTAAATGAAATATTAAAATGGGAATGGGCTAGGCGTTGAAAATTATTTTTCTATTTATTTTAGGTGTTTTAATATAGAAAAACTAGGTTTGTATCTTTGGATTTAAAACAAAGATAAAATATAGTACTAATGTAGATTGATATAATTACAAATAAAATAGATTTTTAAATAAAATAAATTAACATTAAATTGCGAAATGAAAAATTCTAAATGAAAGAGAGGGGAGAAGATTAAGTTTCTCTAGTGTAGGTAATTGTAGACTCAAATACTAGAAGATGAATTTCTTATGAATAATATTTAAAATTTGAGGATTTGGGATGTTTTCTAAGGAAATAACATTAGACATGTAAACCCTAGCAGGAAAGAGGCATGTAGTAATGAGTATTGATATATGTCTAAGACATTGAATCAAGACAACAATTTTGAACCTAGATGCTCCTTTCCTTCTAGAATATCAAACTAGACACTTATTAATTGATAAAAATTTCATTTAGAAAATAAAATATAGAACATTCACACTGATAGGAGGCATTTTTGGGTAAATAATTAAAAAAATATATTTAAAAGCACTAATGTACGCCACATATAATTCCTAGGCCCTAGGATATAAGAGAAAGATAGAAATATATAACTTCCTAATCTTCTTGATCATTATATTAATCTCTACATATTTTGTGAAATTTCTGAAAGAACTCTAGATCTTTAACAATGCGAATTTTAGTCTAAATTAGAGGATAAGAGGAAAGAGTGTGGTTATTTAGGACACTTCCTCAATTATTCTCCTAGGTGGTATATTCCAACATTAACTCATTCTTATGGAAATTTTTTAATTCATGACTCACTAAGGTGGTGTGTGAAATGAGACTATATACAATAATCCCAAAGTATGCAACCTTATGAGAAAGTGACAAGGGAACAAACCCGAGACACATAAATACACTCACAAAAGAGAGAATAATATTTTATTCATAAATATGGAACTTCTTACATGCATAGGATCTCAAATCCCCAAGCTCTGTATTACATGCAAACTACAGACTTACAAAAAATTACCCAGATCCCCCTTTCACAGCATGCGAACTTCTTTCCCCAAAAAGTTACTCAAAAATTAGAAACTAGCCCATAAATAGACCCATTTCGGTTTGGAACCAAAGACAACATTCGAGATAAGTGTTTTGGCGGTTTGGCCCCAAAATTACAATTTGAAATTCAAGTTTAAATTCATAGTCGAAAATTAGCACATTTCTAAAATATGCACCAACTTCTGGCAGCCATAACTTTTAATCCGACCGTTGGATCTTCAATGATAATACCTTTTCGGAAAGCTCTCAAAAAGATGATTTTCCATAAAGTAAACCTTTGATAGACTACTTTGGTGTTTTTGCAAATTTTTAGGCCCATCCGGGATCGTTTAGTGCCTCAAAATGAGCTCGGAAGGTTTTTCAGGGCAAAAAGTAGAAACTGGAAACTTGAATAACTTTCAAGTCATGAATGATCTTGACCTGATTCTTTCACCAGACTGTGTATTTTTCCATCCTGAACCTTCCCATAAATTTTTGTCTTCCCACGACTTCAAATTCAAACCTGCTAAAAATAGCAGTTGAGCAGAAAAAGTAGAAAAGTAGTTATGAAAGTTGGAAACTCTTATTCGATGAAAAGGGTATCCAAAAAATGCAAAAAAAATTACAAAAAGAAAACAACAAGAACAAAAATGGAAATCATCTTTTGGGTGATGCAATATTGCCCTCACACCACTGGATGCTCCTGCATCAGACACCTAGGGTAAATTGAGAAGTGACCCCATCACGTCTCAGATGGTTAAGGAAAGCCCAAACGGTCAACATCTGCCTTAGATAGCCAGGATGAATCTTCCATAGGCCTTCCTCTCCACTTCACCAAATATTCTTCATATTGCCTGTTTCTGGTACTCCTTCCCACATGGCTATCCAGGATTTCTTCAATCTGCTCCTTCTCTGAAGTAGGTGCTGGAATGCCACACTGTTCTATTGTTGGTACTTCCTCTGTGCCACCTTCATGATACTCTGTCAAATCTGAAATATTGAACACAGGGGAAATATTGACTCCATCCGACAACTCTACCTCATATGCATTCCCTAATTCATGCTTCTTCACAATTTTACAGGAACCAAACTTCTTCATCTTCAGTTTGTTATAGGTGCCCACTGGAAACCTTTCTTTCCTCAAGTGGACCATCACTTCATCACCAATCAGAAACTCCTTATACCTCCTATTCTGATCTGCCTTAGCCTTATACTGCATATTCATCTTGTTAATATGTTCTTTGACATTCTCATGTATATTCTTGATGTGCTTTGCAAATTCTTCGGCTTCAGCACTAGTCTTCTTCTCTTGGTCCATCTTCCTCAATTCTGGAGCGGTCCTGGGACTACCTCCATACACAATTTGGAATGGTGATCTACCAGTACTTCTGTTGATAGAATTGTTATAAGAAAATTATGCAGGAGTAAGATCAAGTCCCATCCGCGGGTTTGCTCTCTGCAAAGCATCTGGTAGAGTTACCCAGCTTTGCAACCTCGATTCATGTCGGTTTAATGGATGGTGGAGCTTCAACTCTGTCTTCAACTTTTTCCCACAAAGTCCTCCAAAGTATCCTGACTTGGTATCATGATACGAGACTATACTCTTTATGATCCTCACCATCTCTGAAGAACGAAATTAAAGCAATGTGGAATTTGCATCATAGGTCTTTTTGCATAGGATGAGCCATCTTCCAAAACCTATCGCTTTACGGAAATCTTGAATCTGGAAATTCCCTATTTATTGTCCTTACAGCAAACCAAGAACAAAGTCCATACTTATATCCTCCGGCCTCTACGAGGTATAGAGTGAGGTTGATACAACTTGATATTTTGGCTCCTCCTTTAGCCATCGGCACCACCGCAACTCTGCACAAACTTCCTCACATCTTGCTTGATAGTAGGGCTGTAATAATGCTCGATAATGGCAATGGTCTTATCGACCAAAATGTCTGCCATTCATCCATTATTAGCTTCTCCTTTTATGCAGTTCTCCTCATGGAACTCCTCGGAATACGCAATTGGCTTCCCTTAAACAACTTGTACATCACGGATTGTCCGGCCTTCATCGTCGGCTTCTCAGCGGGACTCCTTGCAAGCTTTCAAACTACGCAAATTAGGATCTTCGGGGATACAATGTGTGAGTTCATTTAGACAAGCACTTCAATTTGCATCCTGTTAGAAATGTTTGCCTCCTACTTAAGGGCATATGCAACCCTGTTTGACACCCACTCGTGGCACGAAACGAAAATTTACAACTTGCAAAAATTCTACCATTTCTTTATACAGTTTAACTTTCCACGACTGCTGGAATCTGTAATGCTTGATGATTAGTAGGCAAACCGGGAATTCCTTTGGCAATAGATAATGTCTCCATTTCTTTAATGCTTGAACTATTGCATAAAATTCTTGATCATATACATAGTACTTTCTCTTTGCATCATTTAACTTTTCACTAAAATAGGCAATGGGCTTACCTTCTTGTCTCATCACTGCTCCAATGACACAACCACTGGCATCACAATCCACCTGAAACACCTTATTGAAATCTAGGAGGGCTAAAATTGGTTGCTCTGTCACCTTCTACTTCAACACATCAAAACTCTTCGCTGCTCTAGTGCTCCACTTGAACTCTTTTCTATCCCCTCTCATTGTTTCAGTCAGGGGTGCACAAATACTACTGAAGTTTCTAATGAACTTTCTATAAAAACTTGCCAAACCATGGAAAGATCTCACCTCAGTAGCAGTTCCTAGGGTAGGCCATTCTAGAATAACCTTCACCTTCTCTGGGTCCATCTTCAGACCCTCTGCTAAGACAATGAACCCCAACTACACTAACTCCTTTTTAACAAAACTACACTTTTTCAAATTTATCAATAGTTTCTCCTCTCTCAACTTCTCAAAAACCCTAAGAATATGCATTAGATGCTCATCCAAGTTCTTACTGAAAATCAAAATATCATTTAAATACATAATGACAAAACTTCCTAGAAACTCTTTTAGTACCTCATTCATGAGCCGCATGAACGGGCTTGGTGCATTGGTTAGCCCAAAAGGCATGACTAACCACTCGTACAAGCCCTCTTTCGTCTTGAAGGCAGTCTTCCATTCATCTCCCTCACGAATCTAGATCTGGTGATATCCACTTTTTAGATCTATCTTTGTGAAGTATTGTGCTCCACTCAAATAGTCCATTAGGTTATCCATCCTTGGCAAGGGAAATCTATACTTGATTGTTATCTTATTTATGGCTTGAAAGTTTGTACACATCCTCCACTCCCCATCCTTCTTTGGTGCTAGTACTGCAGGTACTGCACATGGGCTCAAACTCTCCCGAATCAAACCCTTTCTCAACAAATCCTGAACTTGTTTTTTCAACTCCTCATTTTCTATAGGAGTCATTCTATGAGCTGCCTTATTTAGCAAACTGGCTCCAGGGATCAAGTCAATCTGATGACTGATCTTCCTCATTGGTGGTAAACCCTCAGGTACATTATCAGAGATAATCTCCTGAAACTCATCCAATAGTCCAAAAACTTCTACTGGTACTTTCTCACTACCTTCCTTATCCATTCTAGGAATCAATGCATAACACATACACTCATGCTTCATGCCTTCTAAAAATTTCCTTCCATCAACAAAACAAATTCTAGCACTACTGCATACCTTTTCTTCGTCCTTCTTTAGGGGTTTCAACTTATGGCGGACTCCATCCTTCATCAAGGAATAAGTGTTTGCATGGCCATCATGTACAGCATGCCTATCAAACTGCCACGACCTCCCCAACAACATGTGACATGCATCCATGGGGATGATATCACAAAGTACCTCATCACGATAGCTTCCGATCTTGAACTTCACCAGGCACTACTCATTGACTAGAACTTTGTGGTCTTTCTGCAACCAGGCAATCCGATATGGGTGTGGATGCCTTTTCCATTTTCACTCCAACTTTGTAACCATCTCTTCTGACACCAAATTATCAATGCTTCCACTATCAATAATGACTTCACAACATTTGTCTTCACACTTGCACCTTGTGCGGAATAGATTCTTCCTCTGTTCTGGCTCCTTCTTTTCAGTCACAAGGGCTCTTCTAACCACTAGGGCTTCTTCCCCTTCAGCATCATCTAAATGCTTGGACTGGACATCCTCATCTGCATGTGCAACCCTTCCATGATCTTCTGGCCTTCTGTCCATCCTTCCTTGGTGTTGTGGACATTCATAGGCTCGATTCCCTTCTTCACCACAATGGAAACAAGTTTCTTTGAAACCACCTCTTCTAGGCCCTGGCCCAGATCTTCCTTGTCCTCTACCTCTTTGATCACCACTATTTTGATCACGAGGGCGGTACAAGTTATCATTCCTCTGGCTTCGACTGGTACCCACATCTTCATTTTTCCTTTCATCCTCATTTTGGCTCCCAAAAGATCTTCCACTACCTCTTCCGCTTTGAACTCCTCAGCCTTTTTGCTTGCTGTCAAATCTTTTGTTTAGCTTCTCAACTTTCAGAGAAAACTGGTATGCATCCTCAATGGTGGTCATTCTGACCAGGCTTAGCTCCTCTTGAATGCTCAGTCGTAACCCATTAAGATAATAGGCTACCTTCTCCTTGTTGGCCTTTGCATGGCCTATTCTAATGATCATCTTGTGAAAATATTCTATGTATTCTTTCACAAATCTACTTCCTTACTTCAACCCTTGCAATTTCTTAGACAGATCTAGCTCATAGTCTACTGGTATGAACTGCTTCTTCAGTTTCTCTACCATGTGATCCCAACTGCTGATCTTTCCTTTTCCTCTTCGATTTCTCTCCAACTGAACCTCTTTCCACCAAATATTAGCATGGCCCTTCAGGTTCATTTTTGCAAACTTAACGTGATCTGGGTCCTCTACTTCTTCATACTCAAAATATTCTTCTAGCTCATTGATCCAGTTGATCAACTCTTCCGAGTTCAGATTTTTGGAATAACTGGGGACTTCTATTCTGGGTCTTTTTTTGATCTTTGAAGTGGCCCTTATCAGCTGCATTTGATCTTGATCAATAGCTTCTTCTTCATCCTCGCTTTCTCCTCTCCTTCCCAGGTCTAACCCTCTTCTCATTTGTTCCTGCAATGCATCGATTTGTCTCTAGAGGGCTCTGTAACCCTCGGCTGCCAATGGATCTCTCCCACTAGCATTTTTGCCACCTCTAGCACCACCATGCCTACCAGGCATCACTCTTGGAGGCATCTTGAATACCTCGAACCTACAACCACGATCCTGGTGCGAACTGCCTCACAATCGGTGATCTATTCACATGCTCAAGAAAACCCACTCTGATACCACCTGATGAGGGAGCAAACCCGAGACACATAAATACACTCACGAAAGAGAGAATAATATTTTATTCATAAATATGGAACTTCTTACATGCAGAGGATCTCAAATCCCCAAGCTCTGTATTACATGAAACTTACAGACTTATAGAAAATTACCTAGATCCCCCTTTCGCAACATGCGAACTTCTTTCCCCAAAAAGTTACTCAAAAATCAGAAACTAGCCCATAAATAGACCCATTTCGGTTTGGAACCAAAAACAACATTCGAGATAAGTGTTTTGGCGGTTTGGCGCCAAAATTACATTTTGAAATTCAAGTTTAAATTCATAACTTCGAAAATTAGAACATTTCTAAAATATGCACCAACTTCCGGCAGCCATAACTTTTAATCCGACCGTTGGATCTTCAATGATAATACCTTTTCATTCTTGTTGTTTTCTTTTTGTAAATATTTTTGCATTTTTTGGATACCCTTTTCATCGAATAAGAGTTTCCAACTTTCAAAACTGTGTTTCTGCTTTTTCTGCTCAACTGCTATTTTTAGCAGGTTTGAATTTGAAGTTGTGGGAAGACAGAAATTTATGGGAAGGTTCAGGATGAAAAAATACATAGTATGGTGAAAGAATCAGGTCAAGATCATTCACGACTTGAAAGTTATTCAAGTTCCAGTTTTTGCTTTTTGCCCTGAAAAACCTTCTGAGCTTAGTTTGAGGCACTAAACAATCCCGGATGGGCCTGAAAATTTACGGAAACACCAAAATAGTTTGCCAAAGGCCTACTTTATAGAAAATCGTCTTTTTGAGAGCTTTCCGAAAAGGTATTATCATTGAAGATCCAACAGTCAGATTAAAAGTTATGGCTGCTGGAAGTTGGTGCATATTTTAGAAATGTGCTAATTTTTTACTATGAATTTAAACTTGAATTTTAAATTGTAATTTTGGCGCCAAACCGCCAAAACACTTATCTCGAATGTTGTTTTTTGTTCCAAACCGAAATGAGTCTATTTATGGCTAGTTTCTGATTTTTGAGTAACTTTTTGGGGAAAGAAGTTCGCATGCTATGAAAGGGGGATCTGGGTAATTTTCTATAAGTTTGTAATTTGCATGTAATACAGAGCTTGGGGATTTGAGATCCTCTGCATGTAAGAAGTTCCATATTTATGAATAAAATATTATTCTCTCTTTTGTGAGTGTATTTTTGTGTCTCGGGTTTACTCCCTCGTTAGAAAGCAATGCTAATATTGTCTGTGAGATAATGAAGGAAGAATTTGAGGGTTGTGTAGGGTAGTAGATTGATTTGGAAGAGATGGGAAATGTGTATATTAATTTCTTTGAGATATTAGGGATTATTGTGCAAATCTTCTAGATTTGATTGTGTAAATTTTTCCCTTTCTCAACATTTTAAATCAAACTCCATGATCCATCATGAAGAGATCAAGTCATGAAAAGAGAAAGAGTGTATAGAGGATAATGTGTAAATCAAGGATATTGGTGGAGGATGCTAAATGGACCAATTGATAGATTATTCAATGTATGTGCTCTATATTATTCCATCAAACATATTATGGGAGAAAACTTAGTAATTACAAACCTAGAAATGTAGAGGGTTAGGATTGCTTAGAACTTGATAATGATAGAAACCGATGTTACAAATTTTGAGTAATAAAAAATGTTTAAACACCATTCCTAAATTTAGAAAATTAGATCCGAATAATAAGTCATTTAGTTTATGTGTCTCTATGCTCTATCTTATTGTTAGATAGAATCATCTATCATTAAATTTCATATTCTTGTTCTGATGATGCTACTTTCTAGAAAATTTTGAACATAATAAAGACATAGAACATAGAATATGTCGATTATGATATTTATTTATATAAGTGTAAAAATAATATGTGATATTATATTATTAAATTGGTAAAATGAATAATTCCTTACTTTGAATGATGCGAACTAAAACAAAATAATATGTACAAAACAAAAATATAATATAGATAGCGAAAATCTATAATATAATATGAAAAAACTGTACACAATAGAATTCAGAAATCTTTGAACAAATCAAAATATGGATTATGAAAATCTGATATCATTAATTGACTTTAAGGTTAAAAAATAAATTTTATACTTTTTCCCAAAGTTATGCTAGCTAGGAAATTAATTTTGAATATTTTGTAAGGTTGAAGTTAAAAAAATCTAAACATATATATAAAATTCAAAAAATAATTTCACATTTGTTCATTTGTCTTTTACTTAAATTAAAAACTTAGAAGATCATTTTTTTCTTTTACTCATACTTTTGTTAGAATTGCATGTACTTTAAATAACATTTAAAAAAAAAAATTAGTAGTATCTCATTGAAATATCATTTTTTTGTCATTATAATTTTAAAATTAAAAAATAGTATTCTATAAACTACATTCAATTTCCTACAACTTTTGTTTCTAGCTTACTTTCATATTGTGTAGATATCTTATTCAATTTATAATGTGAAGTTCTTAAGTCAACTTTTACATTTTTGTTGTCACTTAGTAATATTTTCTCACCTTTCTTCAATGCTAACACATTTTTCTAGTTGGCTGTAAGTTTTTAGGACAAGTGAAGAATAGTTTACATTTGATTTACTCATTTTCTAAAAGTTATATGAATTTTGAGATTAGCAAGCTTAAGTTTTCTTTACCTATGTCTCTCTCACCTTTCTTTTGGAGACATTTTATTCATATTTAAACTAGTTTTAGTTTTTTATTTTAAGCGGTACACACTTTTAACAAGGAGCTATGAATCGGTGAGGTCACAAACAAATGACCTCATCCCCAATGTAAACATTCAACAGTTACACTCCAGTGGGGTTTGAACCTTGATGGAAAGAACAATTCCATAACAACTTAACCATCATACCATGCCACTATTGGCTTAAATTACTTTTAATTAGCTACAATTTTAGTTCTATTTTTTTTCTTTTAGTTGTATGGTTTTTAGGGAAAAATTAAAATAATATTTTCACTTCAAGTTGACTATTAGGGTGTTTTTTAATATCTAATGTATCCTTAATGGGGTTTAAAATTGGTATCCTAAAATTAATGTTAAAATTAATTAATTTTTTAATTGAGAAAAGCATTATAATAATAAAAAGAATTTACAAGAGTAAAAATGTGCGTAAAAGAGGCACATCCCAACCCGAATAACTGTAAGTAGTGGTCAAACAAAAAAATAGAGCATATACCAGCTAAAACAACATAAAGAAATGCTGCTAAGGGTAGCAAACAATTGACATGAGACTCATTTTTCTCCAAGAGTGAGGAGTATATGGTCATCCGTAATGATATTAAAAATTTAAAGAAGAGCTCCATTAGAATTTGTCGCAACTGTTGCCAGTTGAGACTGAACTTTAGATAGTTGGGATTGAACCTCAGAAGTGTTGTTGTGTTTCTCCTTCATTGCTTTAGCTAGAGTTGATTGCTGCAAAATAATGTAAGATAATAGAATGTGCATGATCTCTTCAACAAGGAGAAAATCATTAGAGAAGATAGCTTTACATATGAGCAACCAAATATATTGAAGAATACATTGACGAAAAGATTTTGAAACAACATTCTGAGAGCAATGCAGCCCTAAAAGAGCTGATTTCCATTTTAATTTTCTGCTAAACATGTCAGGAATAAGACTCATAATAGCTTGCCAAATCAATTGAGAATGCTTGCATGACCAAAAAGCATGTTTGATGGTTTCCAACTTGTGACAAAAAGGACATTTGGTGGATTGATTACGCAAAAAGGTGAGACATTCTCCCACAACAACTTTGTAATGAATAATCTTCCATGCTGAAAATTGTGCTTTGGCCTCAGCTTTTGATTTCCAAACAGCAGTGCTCAAGCTAAACCACTTGGACTTGGACCAATTTAGATTCCATTTCTGATTTAATCTAGGAAGCATTTGAATTGGAGGAAGGATATTAAGGTAGATAAGTTTGAGAGGGAAATTTTCAATATTATAGCCTAGAAACCACCTCCAATCTTTAAGAAAACTGCAAGATATAGGAGTGCACAACTTTAGTTGTAGCTCCAAAGGAACAACATCTTGCACCTTGTGAATGTCATTGATTAGAGCATTGGATAGCTTGAAATCCTACTTAAGTTGTAAGTCACTTTTCCAAGATAGAGTTGTGAAGTCCCAAATGTCTCTGAACTCCTTGATGCCTTTTTTGAATAAGAGTTTGCTATGCAGGTGAGGGGTAGTTTAAAATTGTCATTGAACTTGATTACACATATTTAAATATATTTTTGAACTATGTTTAATTTTTTTTGTATCTCTATGTTATTAGATTTCATGGATGCCCTTTTGTATTCTATTGAAGCCCCTTGGATGGAACAACCAAAATGCTTACCTATTGTGCTATTTTAATTGTCTCTTTTAACTCTTAGATTTAGAAAAGTCTTAGATTGAAAAAGATTTTAAATAAGACACATGTTATTCAAATTTATTGATTTGCCAAAACACACATAAAAAAAAGAGATGTGAACAACATTTAAAAAAAAAAAAAAACATACTTTCAAACACAATAAAAACTAATCATTTCTATAAAGAATGAATCAAATAGAAAAATAAGATATAAAAAGAAATATAACTCATCTAATATAATATCTATAAACTAACGTGATCCTCAAGTCTTATCTCATCCCTAAAATGATGAGAAAGATTATAATTGCAGCAAAGGGTACAATATGATACGGAGGCTTAAATGTAACATAAATAAATTGAACTAAATTATTCATAATTCAATTCAAACATTTTAAAACACATAAAAGTCTGTTAAAATCGAATTGCTAAAACTAATTTATTAAAAAAAATTGACACGGTTGAATCTAAAAGCTTAAATATTTTTAATTTATTAAAGTCAAAAACATTGGTGATACTTTTAGCAACATATACAGTACCTGAAAATATATTCAATTAAACAACTGAAATAAGAGTCATAAATGAACGCAATGACAGAGGAGACTGAAGAAGTACGTACGCGCTTTTCAAAAGTCTTGTGTGTAATGCCCGCACCAGAATTAGAAACTTTTTATCATTTAAAACCCAACCTGCTAAAAGACGCAAATACATGTGAGACTTTTATTAAGACCTGAAATATATTCAATTAAACAGATGAAATAATTAATGTAAGTAATGAAATCAAATGAAAAGGTATGTGCATGCTATTCAAAAGTCTTCTGTAACTATAAATTGGCCGACTGCAGTCGTCATTGAAAATGTCATACTGAATTTAGTAAGCAATTTTTGTCATAGCTTGTGATCAGATTATATTGAATTTAGTACGGTAACACAGAAATGCAACTGAAAGCAAAGAATTTGATGTATGCATACATTGAATCACAAGTCTCCTAAGAGTTACATCTCTACTTTGCTTCTTTGCAGTCTCAATCTGGTTTGAAGAATACTAATTGTTTGGTATATTTTAAAGTATGAAATCAAATAATATAAAAATATATATATATAATTTTCAAATTTCTTGTTATTGAATTATAATCTTGTATTTATACTTATTGTTAGAAATTAGGAAGATCTAGGAGATAAGAAAAAACCTCATGAACAATGCATAAGATTCTATTTAGCTTGATTATTAACAATGAGTTCAAACCCTCATTATAAAGGATGAGGATGAGCAAACTCATGCCACAAGAATAGGCAATCACATGCCATGGATTGAGGAGAGGATTCATCATCCTATAGTGGTGGTGAGTTGCACATGTCATGGACTGAGGAGAGGACTCCTCATCCTGCAGTGGTGGCGAGTTGCTCTCCTCTATGCAAAGGAGAGGTGTTAAGAGGGATTGGACACCTCTCAAGTCACCTCAACAACCTTAACACCTCATGGGGAATGAGTCAAGGGTCAACTCCAACACCTAACTAGGCTTAAGTTAGCCTAACTAGAGTAGAATGCACTAACATTTATCTTGCTCTTAATTTTCAAAATTCAAATAACACAAGCCAACATCAGATCTATAATTTCAAATCATTCAAATACGGCCAAAAACATATCCCAAGGGGGTCTTAGGGTTAAGTGAGGACCCATTTTCCATGTGGTGAATGGGTCCCAGCATACTTAGCTAGAACACACTTTGGGGATTGTGAAATGTTATGTGGAAAGGGGGTCCTAGGACATAGTGAGGACCCATTCGTCAAGTGGTGAATGGGTCCTAGGTTAGCGACCTAGGACCCATACCTCGTAAAATTAAGTGTTGTGTAATATTATTAATGAATGTTGGGTATTATGCCTTGGAATCTATAATTAATTAGGCTTGGATTTGCATTAAAGGTGTCAAAAAAGACAAATTAAACCTCAATTAATTAATAAAACCCTAGATTAGTATGAAAGTGTAAAAATACACTTTACAAAACCCTAAATAAGGCACCATTAAGTCCATTTTATTTCAAAGGGCCCTAGACTTAATGTGAATGTGTAAAACACATTACAACACTAAATTAAGGCAACATTAGATTCATTTTAATATCAATTATTCCCAACTAAAATGTAAAAAAGTGATACTTTTTTTTGGACACTACAATAACTATATTTAATAAAATAAATTTCTCTTAGAGAAAACTACTACTATTATAGATACATAATAATGTATGTTTCCTTATAATTTTATTAGTTAATTAATACTAATTTTCTACATACACTATATATTTTCCTAATAGATATATATTAAAAAAATATTCATAAATTTTAAACTAGTTATATTTATTATATTCAAAAAGTGTGTCACATTCTAGGATTTATTGGCTTTAGGGTAAGTATTTAAATTCTATACTTTTTCACAATGTTATGAATGTCAATAAATTAGTTTTAATGGTTTTGTAAGGTTGAAGTTAAATATATATATATATATATATATATATATATATATATATATATATATATATATATATATATATATATATATATATATATATATTCTAAAAAGAATTTCACATTTTTTTGTCTTTTACTTAAATTCAAAGCTTAGAGGAAAAATATTTTCTTTTACTCATACTTTTGTCAGAATTACATGTGCTTTCAACATTTTTCTTTTAATTTTAGTAGTATCTCATTGAAATATCTAATTTTTTTCATTATAATTTTTAAATTAAAAAATTATATTCTATAAACTACATTCACTTTCCTACAAAATTTGTTAGTAGCTTACTTCTATATTGTATAGATAGCTTATTCAATATATAATATGAAGTTAAGTCAATTTTTACATTTTTTTTTTGTCACTTAGTAATATTGTCTCACCTTTCTTCAATGGTAACACCTTTTTTTACTGTGTATTGTAAGTTTTAGACCAAGTGAAGAATAATTTACATTCAATTTACTTATTTTGTAAAAGTTATATGAATTTTAAGATTAGTAAGCTTAAGTTTTCTTTACCCTTGTCTCTCTCACCTTTCTTTTGGGGACATTTTATTCATATTTAAACCAGTTTTAGTTAGCCACAATTTTGGTTCTAATTATTTTCTTTTAGTTGTATGATTTTTGGGGGAAAAAAATTCATTTCAAGTTGACAATTAGAATGTTTTTTTAATCTCTAATGTATCTTAATAGAGGTCTAAAATTGATATCCTAGAATTCAAGTTAAAATCAATTGTTTTGAAATTTAAAATTTTCATTGAATTTGGTTTGGATTCTTGGGTTTATGATTATACATATTTAAATATATTTCTAAAAAATGTATAACTTATTTTTTATATCTCTGTTATTAGATTTCATGGATTCCCTTTTGCATTCTACTGAAGCCCCTTGGATGGAACAACCAAAATGCTTATCTATTGTGCTATTTTAATTGTCTCTTTAACTCTTAGGTTGAGAAGGTTGTAAGATTGAAAAAGGTTTTAAATAAGATGCCTATTATTATTCAAACTTATTTATTTTCCAAAACACACATAAATAGAGGGGAAGTGAAAGAAATTGAAGGAAAAAAGAAAGCAACTTTCAACCGTGTAATAAAAACTAGAATCATTTTTATGAAGAATGAAAAAGATTTTAAATAAGATGCCTATTATTATTTGAACTTATTGATTTTCCAAAACACACATAAATAGAGGGGAAGTGAAAGAAATTGAAGGAAAATAGAAAGTAACTTTCAACCACAATAAAAACTAGAATCATTTTTATGAATCAAATACCAAAGAAATTATAAAAAATTAAAAAAAAATCAACTATGTCATAAAATAACTCATTTAATATAATTTAACCATGAAACTAATGTGATCACATTCTGTAAGATCCTCAAGTCATATGCCATCCAGAAAATGATGAGAAACATTATAAACAATGTTCCACGGGGACATGTCCCCCTGAAAACGTAGGCATTTCTGAGGCATGGGGATGCCTAGGAAATGTCCCCCTGCCATCCCCTTGCCATCTCCAAGTTTCCTTCATTATTTACTAGTTGTTTCCTTAAAAGGATGATGTTTCTCCTTAGGAAACTCCAAAAGGATACTTTGGGATGTCCCTGAGACTTCTAGACATCCTCAAGACTCCAAGATGTTTCTTCTCAAGAAAATCCAAAAGGGGAATTTGTGATATCCCCAAGACTACCAGACATCCCCGAGACTCCCAGACGTCTGTAATGCCCCACCAAGCAAGCGCAATGGATACAATACATCTAACTTTTATGGCTCAATTTTTTAAAAAAAATTACTATCTTACATCATAAAAATCATATATCACATGATATGAAACTAAACAGGAACTACATATAACAAATCCCTCGGGTTTACAAGACTGCATACTTTTCACAACAACATCATTACATCACATGGATGGTAAGTATTCACCAGTAATCATAAGATAACATAAACATGGTTAATACACTAATCAAGGGTTACAATATTACAATGCCATTTCCCAACATGAATGGGGAAGATACAATAAAATAGAATGATACATTTGAAATGAAGAAGTACAAAACTGCAATACTGGATCCAACTCTGGTACAACTCAGGAGTCACTGCAAGGTACAATTTTGCACTTCTCAATCGATAACTAGGGACCCAATGGGGTGCATAGCACGTTCCACCCAACCACGTGGAACTGAAGGCCCACCCCCCGTGCTAAGAGATGACAAGAAGGATCCCCAACAATAACCATCATACAGAACAAGGGTACAAGACTTCACAACAAGATTCACAATAACATAAGGCAATCTCAGCACAAGATATAACCAACACAAGATGTGCCTAACATAAGGAATAACCAATAAAGAATCAATGTACAAATGCCAACATGTGCTTCCAGAGACTCAAGAATGTCATAGAGAGAAAACAAAGCATACATGGTTGTTTAAGGAAGAGTTTCATCGCAATGTTGCATGGGTTACCCTGGCGAATCTTCCTAGGCCCCGACCCCCAACTTGGGTTACCCTGGTGACCTCTTATGAAACTCGACCCCACATTCAATCCAATGCGGCATCGATTATCTTTCATAAGGACAAGACAATGATTCTGCCATTCCAGGCCTTCTCAACTCATCTCAAGCCCATACAAGCACTTGAGTCATGAGTGAGGCATTCACTTATATCTTGTTAATGTGTGATTCTATCCAAAACCCCTAAATAAATATTATCATTTTCACTTGTTTAATAAACTTCCAATGAGTTACCCTGAGACCACTTCCGGGTCTCGGCCCCCATTGAAAGCCACTCCCCTTATGAATAACAAAACTCTAAAGACACTATCAAGGTAAGCCCTATGCACCACATATAAAGCCACAAGATAAATTTCATTAAGCAAAGAAAACACCATCCTACACAAAATCTTCATAACGAAACTATTTTCAAGTGCAAGGCTAAATCTATAACATCAAATAGATCATACAAGCAATAGTTCACAAAGAACCAAAAGTGAAAACCAATAATAAAGCAACACCCTTCTTTCCCTTTCCCTGGAAGACTGATAAATCACTAAAACAAGGGTTACCCAACAGGGTGGCAACAACACTTGATCTCAAAATCAACATCAAACTCAAAATCGAAGCAATATTACTTTCACAACTCAAGTTATGTAATTCACCTCAATATCAATTCAAAACAACCTCAATTCCAAAAATGTTTAACTAATCATCACAAGATACCCAAACAAAAATTTTCCAACAACTTATGATCTATCCAATAAACAACTTAACAACTTCAACAACCATTACAAAAAGGAGAGGAGTAATCATTCGACAACCTTTTTAGTTACTTAACAAAATAAGTACAACAATTTTAACTATTATAACTACTAATATGTCATACATCAACACAACCCTATTACATCAATAACTTCTAAAATGAAATAACAAAAATTACATGTTTCTATATATATATAAATATTTCATATTCTTATGCCATAAGTTTATTGAAAATGACATTCTTAAACCTTTCAACTAGCCAATAGAACTAAATAGCTTTACATCTTACCTCAATAATTTACATAATTAAACAATAAAGTATCACCTAAGCCTTACTTCTATAGATGACTTTACTTTCGTACTTTTCTTACGTTATTGAAATACTTACACTTTGATGCAATATTAGATATAATGAATCAAATTCATATTCAAATAATTACAAGGAATTATCTAACTATTCCTATACACATCCTAAATCTTATTGTTGTTTCTCTCAATATTATTACCTCAGTTTCATGTTAACTTTAGCCATCTAAAAATCTTTGGCTCTATTCTTGCCATTTGTTGTTTGGTGTGGCAATTGATCTGATTCTCTATAACCTTGAAGTTCTTCCCCCTCGAAATTGTCAATGAGTCAATCATACACACACTCTATGTTTTTTTAAAAATCCAACCCTCTTTAGCACATACAAGATCTAAATCTTGGTGGGGACATTGGCATTCCCCAATGTAATCAAGGACAGTATTGAAAAATTATATTTATTTATTATTTAAGCAATCTCCAGAAATAATTAATTTGATCTACTACTGTGACAATAACTGATAGACAATGACCAAAGGACACATTTTGCAGATGTAGACATAAAGCAAACATAATTATAATACAACATAATATAACCTTATTAATTAAAATTTCTATCTCATAGAGTTCTTCTTCTATCTTGGAATTTCATCCAATTTCACTAACTTGTCAATGTTTGAATGGCAAAAAGAATCCATCCGACTTGTATAAACATCTATACCCTTCCAAGCTTAGATGCGCCATTGTGGAAAGATGTGAGTAGAATCAGAAAGATTATCTAGTTTACTACACCTTTGCAAGTCTAACAGTTGCAGCTGTGATGGATTGCCAATGGTTTCAGGCAGGCTATTTAATTCTGTACACTGCCTCAACTAAATATTGTAACTGTGACAGGTTGTCAAGTATATATTTTAGAAAATGAATATTGGATTTTTGGAAGTATTGCCATCTACTTGCATTGTTATCATTATTTTCAAGTGCTGGAATAGCAATAGATTGTCAACAAGATCAAACAAATTATTTAAACATTTAAACTTCCTATTATGTTCAAGTGTTGTGGCTAAATCTGGTTAACAATGAAAACAGAGACATTATTTAAAGCAGCTTACTGTCACTAGGGTTACTAAATATAAAATTCCAGAAGATATAATTGAAGTTAGTTATCCAAGTATACATTGATGTAGCATATCCAGTCGACACTAATGATGAGGACAAGGGGTAGACATTAAACCCAAGGTTGAAGTAACAGGAGGAGAAGGATTCGAAATACATCAACTATGGTTTACATATGATTAAATCCCACAAATGATTTAAAGAATGAGATAGTATGAAATGGTAGAAAAACCGATACTGATGACTTAAGAAAAACTTCAGTTATGAATAAAAATTAATATAGGCTAGATTCTTGATGCCTCAATATGATGAAATCCTAATAAGTCATATATCAAGAGGCGAATAGAAAGGCCAAATTACTCGCTACCCAGGCAAACGTGAATTCCTTTTCAGGCCACCACCATCAATAGTGGTACAAGCCAACAAGAAAGAGGAAACACTTATACAAGGATAACTTCTATATTCCAAGCCGCGACTTTAATTGCCAACAGCACGACAACAATGAAATTTATTATCGGTATATATGTTAAGGGAGATTTGGAACGAATCCAAGGATTTTAAGCACAACCATTTAAACAAAACTAAATAAATCAAACTAATTAAAAAGATATGCATATAAAATCCAAATCGCATGAAGATCACATAATTAAGGGAGACTAATATTCTGAATGTCACAGGATCTAAATAATTAACAAATGTAATGGCTAGATACATATTCACTCAATATATGTATAAACTAGAGATTCAATAATGAATGGAAAGATCATGATTTAAATTAGAATGGAAATTGAGGGTTCAACAGATAGATACCAATTTTAAGACCTCGCACTTGTCTAAATCTTCTACGAGATTCCTCATGGACAGCAGTTCATTCTTTTCCTGTCAATCTTTTCCTCTATCCATTCCTGCCAAATAAATACAACTATCTCTAGAGCATTGATGAGAAAGTTATGCAGCTTGCACTATAATGTTATGCGCTGGTAACCCACTATTCTTCTAGTGCTGCATAATGACCCTGAGAAACATGACCAGTGGCCTGAACTCCTTCTCTCTTTTACTCCTCAAGGCAACATACAGGATCTTCTCCTCTTTTCTCATATTTAACTGCCCCCAATTCACACGCCTCCCTTCATTCTTAACTCTATTTCCTTCTCTCCCCCGACACACTCCTCTCTCCTCTTGGATTTTGCATGCATTATAAAAATCCACATCTTACTTGCAACATGCAAGGAAGTTCGTTACACCCTTTTTCTAATAATAGATTTATCTCCCTCTTGCGTGTCTCCTCTCCACAAAGTCTAGGGCAATTCATGTTATCTGCTAGTTTCGATATAAGATGGACTTGGTGGTTTTAGCTACTCTTGGTAAAAGCTTTTTTTTTTTTTTTAACCTCTTAACATCTAACCTTTAATACCTATTAACATGTTATTTTTGTGTATTTATTACAATGCACATTGAAAATATTTGCATGGTAATCTTCCAACTTTTTTTTTTATCATTGCAACCCTACATAGAAAGTTTAAATATTATATGGCCTTGGTTTATAATTAAAATAACTCTACACACTTTATTAGTCTATTAATTCTAAGAAGTAAATAAGTTTTATTATGTCCAAAGATAAATATAACTTAAAGTTGACCTTTTGAATAATCTAAAATGTACAATGACCCATTTAGATAGGCTTGATCAACATAACATGTTGATAATACTACTAGGTCATTTGTGATTCATGAAGATCAACTAGCAAAGCATTTGAGCTAGTGCTATATGCATTGAATATATTAAATGATGGTATGCACCTTGAAGCAAGCTCATGGAGAATGACTTTGATCATTATGGTAAATGATAAAGGTAATCTCATGTAGAAAGTTTGTATATAAAAAATATGTACTCATATTATCAAGTGCCCATGTTTCAAAGACAATGACCCCTAATTAAAAGAGTTTTCGAATGCTTTAAAAAGAGAAATTATTCAATTTATTATTGAATATATTAAATAATTAAAGCAATTATTTAATCAATACCGTAAATATATAAAATCTTCTATTCAACTATCACAATACCTATAGCTTCAATTAACTATATGTTCAAGACGAAGTGCAGAGGGGGTATTACATTCTCCCCCCTTAGACCCGACTTACTCCTGGAAGTCGCATGGTTAAACGAAGCATTCACAATTATAAGAGTCATCAAAATTCAAGTAACTGAATATGAAAATGACCAACAACATGTCATCACCAGTTAAACATTATAATTAATCATGATATCAACACGACAACACAATCCAAAAAAATGGAAGAGCAACCAAGACAATTGACAAAACATAAAAACCATACCGACTAGGTTACACAGTGGGGGTACATATCCTCGTTAAGGATGATGGCAAAGTTGGGTAACCTTCTTGTCAACTCTATTTTTCCACATTATTCCCATTGGGTTTCATGAGGCTCGCCCAGTCCTGCAGAGCAGGTGGAATCGAGGCTTACTACCTACAACCTGCATAAGAGAAAACATTGTGTACACCATATATATATCTCAAATCAACCTAGTGTAGAGGAAATTGTCATGCTGTATGCCTCTCATGAATGAGTGATACGACATCATCCTTCTAACACTTTATAATTAGTGATACATCATAAACAGTCATCAATAACAATTACTAATCAGATACAACCATAGTATTAAATCCACATATTAAACATAACCAATTAATTACCTTCATCGTCAAGATTTGAAGCTGACTACCTGAAAATCATAATCTAAGATGAAAACATAACACATTAGCACCAGCTATTCATGCTAATTCATTGCCAAGATACACATTTATGGTTAGACTTCATCATTTAAACATCATGTACTACATTCTATTCATTACTCAATGCTAAATCTCACAATATATATGTGTCTCATGATCATAATTTATGGCCTTTTCAGAAATAGAAACATAATCATCACTTCAAAACACACATAATTTCAAATTAAACACACATACACCGCATACACACTCAAATTCACTTCACACCAAAGACACCACAAAGCAACTTAAGGGTAACACAAGTTCCAAAATGCATTTATAGTAGGAAGGATATCGGTGCATTGCACACTACACCGAGGGTCCTATCCTTTCTACCGAATTTTTGCACCATAGAACTTACATCACCCAGAGACAAACTAAGACAACCAAGTACAGACTACACAAATAGACTGACACACCCTTACGAGTACGAGCAACTAGGTCAACACAATGGGCTCATAGTGCCCCAATGTATGAACGTAGGCTCTGATACCATCTGTAATGCCCCGCCAAGCAAGCCCAATGGATACAATACATCTAACTTTTATGGCTCAATTTTTTTTTTAAAAGTACTATCTTACATCATAAAAATCATATATCACATGATATGAAACTAAACATTAACTACATATAACAAATCCCTCGGGTTTACAAGACTGCATAATTTTCACAACAACATCATTACATCACATGGATGGTAAGTATTCACCAGTAATCCTAAGATAACATGAACATGGTTAATACATTAATCAAGGGTTACAATATTACAATGTCGTTTCCCAACATGAATGGGGAAGATACAATAAAATAGAATGATACATTTGAAATGAAGAAGTACAAAACTACAATATTGGATCCAACTCTGGTACAACTCAGGAGTCACTGCAAGGTACAATTTCACACTTCTCAATCGATAACTGGGGACCCAATGGGGTGCATAGCACGTTCCACCCAACCACATGGACCCGAAGGCCCACCCCCCTTGCTAAGAGATGACAAGAAGGATCCCCAACAATAACCATCATACAGAACAAGGGTACAAGACTTCACAACAAGATTCACAATAACATAAGGCAATCTCAGCACAAGATATAACCAACACAAGATGTGCCTAACATAAGGAATAACCAATAAAGCATCAACATACAAATGCCAACATGTGCTTCCAGAGACTCAAGAATGTCATAGAGGGAAAACAAAGCAAACTTGGTTGTTTAAGGAAGAGTGTCATCGCAATGTTGCATGGGTTACCCTGGGGAATCTTCCTAGGCCCCGGCCCCCAACTTGGGTTACCCTGGTGACCTCTTACGAAACCCGACCCCACATGCAATCCAATGCGGCATCAATTATCTTTCATAAGGACAAGACAATGATTCTGCCATTCCAGGCCTTCTCAACTCATCTCAAGCCCATACAAGCACTTGAGTCATGAGTGAGGTATTCACTTATATCTTGTTAATGTGTGATTCTATCCAAAACCCCTAAATAAATATTATCGTTTTCACTTGTTTAATAAACTTCCAATGAGTTACCCTGAGACCATTTCCGGGTCTCGGCCCCCATTGAAAGCCACTCCCCTTATGAAAAAAAAAACTCAAAGACACTATCAGGGTAAGCCCTATGCACCACATATAAAGCCACAAGATAAATTGCATTAAGCAAGGCAAACACCATCCTACACAAAATCTTCATAACGAAATTATTTTCAAATGCAAGGCTAAATCTATAACATCAAATAGATCATACAAGCAATAGTTCACAAAGAACCAAAAGTGAAAACCAATAATAAAGCAACACCCTTCTTTCCCTTTCTCTGGAAGACTAATAAATCACTAAAACAAGGGTTACCCAACAGGGTGGCAACAACACTTGATCTCAAAATCAACATCAAACTCAAAATCAAAGCAATATTACTGTCACAACTCAAGTTACGTAATTCACCTCAATATCAATTCAAAACAACCTCAATTCCAAAAATGTTTAACTCATCATCACAAGATACCCAAACAAAAAATTTCCAACAACCTATGATCTATCCAATAAACAACTTAACAACTTCAACAACCATTACAAAAAGGAGAGGAGTAATCATTCGACAACCTTTTTAGTTACTTAACAAAATAAGTACAACAATTTTAACTATTATAACTACTAATATGTCATACATCAACACAACCCTATTACATCAATAACTTCTAAAATGAAATAACAAAAATTACATGTTTCTATATATATATAAATATTTCATATTCTTATGCCATAAGTTTATTGAAAATGACATTGTTAAACCTTTCAACTAGCCAATAGAACTAAATAGCTTTACATCTTACCTCAATAATTTACATAATTAAACAATAAAGTATCACCTAAGCCTTACTTCTATAGATGACTTTACTTTCGTACTTTTCTTACGTTATTGAAATACTTACACTTTGATGCAATATTAGATATAATGAATCAAATTCATATTCAAATAATTACAAGGAATTATCTAACTATTCCTATACACATCCTAAGTCTTATTGTTGTTTCTCTCAATATTATTACCTCAGTTTCATGTTAACTTTAGCCATCTAAAAATCTTTGGCTCTATTCTTGCCATTTGTTGTTTGGTGTGACAATTGATCTGATTCTCTATAACCTTGAAGTTCTTCCCCCTCGAAATTGTCAACGAGTCAATCATACACACTCTATGTTTTTTTAAAAATCCAACCCTCTTTAGCACATAAAAGATCTAAATCTTGGTGGGGACATTGGCATTCCCCAATGTAATCAAGGACAGTATTGAAAAATTATATTTATTTATTATTTAAGCAATCTCCGGAAATAATTAATTTGATCTGCTACTGTGACAATAACCGATAGACAATGACCAAAGGACACATTTTGCAGATGTAGACATAAAGCAAACATAATTACAATACAACATAATATAACCTTATTAATTAAAATTTCTATCTCACAGAGTTCTTCTTCTATCTTGGAATTTCATCCAATTTCACTAACTTGTCAATGTTTGAATGGCAAAAAGAATCCATCCGACTTGTATAAACATCTATCCCCTTCCAAGCTCAGATGCGCCATTGTGGAAAGATGTGAATAGAATCAGAAAGATTATCTAGTTTACTACACCTTTGCAAGTCTAATAGTTGCAGCTGTGACGGATTGCCAATGGTTTCAGGGAGGCTATTTAATTTTGTACACTGCCTCAACTAAATATTGTAACTGTGACAAGTTGTCAAGTATATATTTTAGAAAATGAATATTGGAGTTTTGGAAATATTGCCATCTACTTGCATTGTTATCGTTATTTTCAAGTGCTGGAACAGCAATAGATTGTCAGCAAGATCAAACAGATTATTTAAACATTTAAACTTCTTATTATGTTCAAGTGCTGAGGCTAAATCTGGTTAACAATGAAATCAGAGAGATTATCTAAAGCACCTTACTATCACTGGGTTTACTAAATATAAAATGCTAGAAGATATAATTGAAGTTAGTTATCCAAGTATACATTGATGTAGCATATCCAGTCGACACTAATGATGAGGACTCGGGGGAGACACTAAACCCAAGGTTGAAGTAATAGGAGGAGAAGGATTCGAAATACATCAACTATGGTTTACAGATGATTAAATCCCACAAATGATTTAAAGAATGAGATAGTATGAAACGACAGAAAAACCAATACTGATGACTCCAGAAAAACTTTAGTTATGAATAAAAATTAATATAGGCTAGATTCTTGATGCCTCAATATGATGAAATCCTAATAAGTCATATATCAAGAGGCGAATATAAAGGCCAAATTACTCGCTACCCAGGCAAACGTTAATTCCTTTTCATGCCACCACCATCTACAGTGGTACAAGCCAACAAGAAAGAGGAAATGCTTATATAAGGATAACTTCTATGTTCCAAGCCGCGACTTTAATTACCAACAGCATGACAACAATGAAATTTATTATCGGTATATATGATAAGGGAGATTTGGAATGAATCCAAGGATTTTAAGTACAACCATTTAAACAAAACTAAATAAATTGAACTAATTAAAAATATATGCATATAAAAGCAAAATTGCATGAAGATCATAGAATTAAGGGAGACTAATATTCTAAATGTCACGGGATCTGAATAATTAACAAATGTAATGGCTAGATACATATTCACTCAATATATGTATAAACTAGAGATTCAATAATGAATGGAAAGATCATGATTTAAATTAGAATGGAAATTGAGGGTTCAACAGATCGATACCAAGTTTAAGACCTCGCACTTGTCTAAATCTTCTACGAGATTCCTCATGGATAGCAGTCCATTCTTTTCCTGTCAATCTTTTCCTCTATCCATTCCTGCCAAATAAATACAACTATCTCCAGAGCATTGATGAGAAAGTTACGCAGCTTGCACTATAATGTTATGCGTTGGTAACCCACTATTCTTCTAATGCTGCATAATGACCCTGAGAAACATGACTAGTGGCCTGAACTCCTTCTCTCTTTTGCTCCTTAAGGCAACATACAAGATCTTCTCCTCTTTTCTCATATTTAACCGCCCCCAATTCACACGCTTCCCTTCATTCTTAACTCTATTTCCTTGTCTTCCCCGGCACACTCCTCTCTCCTCTTGGATTTCACATGCATTATAAAAATCCACATCTTACTTCCGACATGCAAGGAAGTTCGTTCCACCCTTTTTCTAATAATAGATTTATCTCCCTCTTGCGTGTCTCCTCTCCACAAAGTCTAGGGCAGTTCATGTTATCTGCTAGCTTCGATACAAGATGGACTTGGTGGTTTTAGCTACTCTTGGTAAAAGTTTTTTTTTTTTTTTTTTAACCTCTTAACATCTAACCTTTAATACCTATTAACATGTTATTTTTGTGTATTTATTACAATGCACATTGAAAATATTTGCATGGTAATCTTCCAACTTTTTTTTTATCATTGCAACCCTACATAGAAAGTTTAAATATTATATGGCCTTGGTTTATAATTAAAATAACTCTACACACTTTATTAGTCTATTAATTCTAAGAAGTAAATAAGTTTTATTATGTCCAAAGATAAATATAACTTAAAGTTGACCTTTTGAATAATCTAAAATGTACAATGACCCATTTAGATAGGCTTGATCAACATAACATGTTGATAATACTACTAGGTCATTTGTGATTCATGAAGATCAACTAGCAAAGCATTTGAGCTAGTGCTATATGCATTGAATATATTAAATGATGGTATGCACCTTGAAGCAAGCTCATGGAGAATGACTTTGATCATTATGGTAAATGATAAAGGTAATCTCATGTAGAAAGTTTGTATATAAAAAATATGTACTCATATTATCAAGTGCCCATGTTTCAAAAATAATGACCTCTAATTAAAAGAGTTTTCGAATGCTTTAAAAAGAGCAATTATTCAATTTATTATTGAATATATTAAATAATTAAAGCAATTATTTAATCAATACCTTAAATATATAAAATCTTCTATTCAACTATCACAATACCTATAACTTCAATTAACTATATGGTCAAGACGAAGTGCAGAGGGGGTATTACAACGTCCCTCATTACCTTAGGAAACTTGCATAAGACTCTTGTGGTGCAACATTTATTTTAATGATTTTTTAAAAAAAATAAGGAAAAAGGTCACTTCAAAGGGTTAAGCCTAACCCTAAGTAAAACCCAACTCCCAAGGCCTCTCAAAAAAATTATAAGAGAGACATATTGTCTCAATCTTATTCACAAATTCATTGCTATAGTTTGAACATGAAGAGGAAGAGTGAAGTGAAAGTATGAGTTTGAGGCTTTGAGCTACAACTTGCAAGGAGAGTTACAAAGTTAGGGGCAAGCTTAGTAGAGAGAAAACCAAAATGAGATTTTTCATTCTTACAAGAGGAAGAAAGCAAGATGTGTGGTCTAGCAATTCCAGTGATGAGGAGATTGACATGGAGCATAGGGATGATTAGAGGCATCAAGGACCATTAGCCATTGACTTATGAGTCATGAGTCATTAGTATTACTATCTAGTATTTACTATTTTGTTTTTGAAGTTTGAAGTTTGAACATTGTTGCTTGGAATTATGAATCATGATTATGAAATTTTGAATTTTTAGTGCTCGTTTTAATGTCTATATTTTAATTTTCAGTGTTCACTATTAAAATTTACTTTTAAACTTTAATAGCTACTACTAGTTCAATGCAATCATTACAATGTGTTGAAAGTTTACTTATTCCTTAGGCTTCTACAATTATACATCTTTTTATAACTAATTTTCCAAGTACTATATGTATTTTAGTGCCACTTCCCCATCACCCCCCGTTGTTGTCCCCCCGCCATCCCTTTGATGTCCCCAAACTTAGGCGCCCCGTCTTTACATCAGAAAACTTCATAGAACATAGATTATAAATATAAGCAAAGGGTAAAATATGATATGGAGTAGCATAAAGAGGCTTAAATGTAACATAAATAAATTGAACGAAATTATTCATAATTCAATTCAAACATTTTAAAACACGTAAAAATCAGTTAAAACCAAATAGCTAAAACTAATTTATTAAAGTCAAAACATTGGAGACACTATTAGCAACGTACACTACCTGAAAATATATTCAATTAACCAAATGAAATAAGAGTCAGAAAAGAACGCAAATAGTGGAGGAAACTGGAGAAGTACGTACACGCTTTTGAAAAGTCTTCTGTAACGCCCGCATCAGAATTAGAAACTTTCTATCGTTTAAAATCCAACCTGCTTAAAGACGCAAATACTTGTGAGACTTTTAAAAAGTTATACAACTACCTGAAATATATTCAATTAAACAAATGAAATAATCAATGTAAATAACGAAGTCAAACGAAGACGTACGTGCATGCTTTTCAAAACTCTTGCGTAACGCCCGTACCGGAACTTCAAACTATAAGTCGGCCGACTGCAATCGTCATTGAAAATGTCACAGTGATCAGATTATATTGAATTTGATTTATGCATACATTGAATCAGAAGTCTCGTTAAGAGTTAAATCTCTACTTTGCTTCTTTGCAGTCTGAATCTGGTTTGAAGAATACTAATTGTTTGGTATAGTAAATTTTATCAGTTCTTTTTATAGTCTTGTTGTGTTGTCTCAATTTTTTGAGCCCATCAATGAATATCAATTTGGGTATATTCAATTTTTTCTACCTTTGAGAATCAAATTATAACTTTGGTGAGGCTATAGAATTTTTTTTTTTGGTGAGGCTAGAGTTTTAATTTGTAAACTTGCTAGAAATCTCCAAATGTCAAGAAACCTGACACAACCAAGCTTATTGAACCAGATTGCATATATCCAAACCTGTGAAAACTTGCTAAAATATCGAAATTCCTTCTCTATCAATTTGTTTCCCAACTTGTAATCCTACAAACCTAAAAAGTATATCTAAAACTCCATGTTGTACCTTGTCAAAAAAAAAAATTCAATTTGCAAGCATGCTAGAATTTTTAAAAACAATAAAAAATCTTACAAGGTGCATATTTATGGTTCATATTTGTTTGAGTGCTATAAAACTATGTAACATTTTAATTCTTAAAATTTGTGATCTTCATTTTCAACAAGTCACATATAACTATTATTATGAACATGTATAATGCATAACTATTTTCTTAATAGGTCTTATTCAGACTTACATAGTTAAGTCTATTTAGTTTTTTTTTTTTTTTCATATGATAAAATTAAGACACTTGTCATCATATTAATATTTATTAAGGTTTCATCCTTGTCTTTATAACAATAATTTATTCATTCTATATTGTACTAATTTCATTTTTACATATAATGATTTTTTTTGCTTCATGACAATTCTATTCCCTCTCTATTTTGTAGAAGATTTTTTTATTTCACATTATCCTTAGCTCCTATTATATTAGTAAGAAAATATTATGTGTTATTAGAGTTCTAAATCTACAATTCTCTTCCCTCTTTTGGAGATTTTTCACCAATAATTTTTTTGAAATGGTGCATGCTAGTTCCCAATAGACCTCATGGTAAAGTTCAAAAAGGTCAAAAGACCTACAAATGTGGATTTACAGGTCTTTTGACCTTTTGGAAATCTTCTACAATATCCAATATGAACTCCACTTTTTTAAAATTCTTATTTCATTCTATGTATAGGTCTAGATACAAGTGGTGATGTCAAAAATTAGTATTTTTTATGTGTCAATTTCCTAAGTTTCTAAACCCTTAATCATACCAATATATGAAGATAAGGGAACTAAATCCTTTATTCACACAATATCATTTGAGAGGATCCCTTGGTCATTTCTAGAGCAAATGGGCTTCACTCACCACCCTTGATCTAGTACAATTTTTAACTCTTAGTTCTACCTAATGCTCCTTAACCTATAGATATACATTGATTCTTTGGTTAATGTGGTTTGTAATATTGGTTTAAAGGCTTCATTTTTTATCTATTAGTAACCATCCCAAGGTTCATGATTCTTTCTTTCTATAATTTGCATATTCATCTCAAGGTATTCATATTTAAAATCATCTTGTGTTGACACATCGTCTTGAGATGTCCAATATAGTTGGGTGACATAAAGTAATATCAGATTATCTCCATAACTTATTTATTTGGTTGATTATTCTAGTATGTAAACCATAGTGTATTAGATTTCATATATTGGGATAGATATATGATATATACTATAGGCTTATTATGTGTCTTATGTTCTAGAAATGGAGAACACACTTAAGTATGTTCATATCCACTTTGATGATATCCTCATTATAGTTGTTTTCAAATAATATTTTCCTTGGGTAATGTTATTTAGATATATTTACATGGTATTACTTTGCACGTTCTTAGTTGATTGGTACTATACCTTATTTTATTGTGGCATAATTTCATGTATTTATATGGAAACATTTGAATAGAGCTTAGAGAAAATGTCATTATCCTACATTATGATATTTATTTCTTTATTGAAATAAATTCTTATATACATACTTGGTTGTTTTTCTTTTGAAGGGTAGGAATTTTGCTTATTATTCTTGATCTTCATCATCATCATTTGTTGAGCATATACTATCATCATAGGAGATTATACATTATATGGGGGCTACCTAGGCTCTATCTATCTTTCTCCCTTATGTTGAATATATTAATTATTCATTGGTAATAGAAGTATTCCATGTAATTTTATTTTAATTTCTTCCTTTGTTAACTTGCACATGTCTTTTGTTACTTTATTTTCCCCATTTTGGAGAGGGATTCTTCCCTACAAGGTTTTCTTTAGTTCTTTATTTGTGAGAGGTTTATTTTTACATGGGTAACTAGCATGTGCACTTTTATTTAAGATCCATTATTACATCTTTGGATGTTTCTTCATAATCCTTACATTTTAATCAAAAGGTGGTGTTGGTCTAAAGATGATTTATTAACTAACTAGTTTTATATTATTCACACTTATGCTTAAGCTAACTTAGATCATTTAATTTTATTGTCTCATATAATAGTATGTCCTAGGTTTTTATCCTTGTCAAGTTATAGAAAATTTCCCCTCATTATATATAATACCAATTTCATTTTTACATCTAATGAATTCTCTAGCTTCATAAAATTTCTATTAATTTTCTCTTATGTAGGAAATTGATTTTTTTGTGGGGTATCAATAGCTCCTATAGAGTTTCTCAAAAACTCTTACAAAAAAACATATATCCATCTCATTCAAGTGTGATTGATTTCCCCATGAAATATTCATTGTAAATTTACACCCAAGTTCAAAGCTTTCTTTAAATAGATTTCATACCATTTTATAATATAATTTTTCCTTTCTATATAAAGTTTTCAAAAATGGTCACTCTCTCTCTATGGTTTGATTAGACATTTTAACTCTATTTTATCTTTATATAAATAGGATATAATTAAAAAGTGAAAGAATGCTATAAATTTAAAATTTTCAAGTACATAAACTATATTAAATCATAGTTAGAAATTAAAAAAAACTATAAAGAAGATACAAACAATGACTATATATATATATATAAACTCTTGCAAGGACAAATCCACACCCAAAGAGATCCAAAAGATTAGATTAATACTAAAAGAGAGTTAAACCAATACTAATTTTACTTCTAATTTTTCAAACACTTGGTTAGTGCTACAACTTTTGAAATCATGTGCTACCTATTTCTCCAAGCTCTAATTTATAGATAAAACTAATACAAGGAACACAAAATATTTTCCAATTTAGTGGACTCAAGTCATGAACCAAATATTCTACATGTGAAAGATACATCATGAGTGTATAGGAACTACAAGCATGTTTATAGAAGCTTGAATAATTTTCTCATGAACTTGGGCATCTAATTTCACTAGATGACAAAAATAACCCATTAAAAGAAAAAATAATAGCTCCCTGAATTACACATAATAAAATATGCTTACAACTCCTACATCACCATAAATACTTATATTCACTTCCACTTCATGGAAAGTTCAAAATATTTTATAGTCCAAATTAATATTCCACACTCAATTCCACCTTACAAACAATATTCCAAGTTCCTAGAAAATAATTTAATTCAAAAATTACTCCTTCTAATGTGGGACATCAAAGTTCTCCTTCCATGGTTTTTGGAGTCATAGGATAAAATAATTAACTTTTAATATTTTAAAATAACATACAACCTTAGGATTGCAAGGCTAATATCACCAATTCTAACACTATTTATTTGTGAGATTTAGAGGCATGTTTAGGTCACTAGATTTTACTTCATTTAGATGGATATTTCATGCTAGTATAAACCTTAACCCAGTCATGGGATGTTTAAAATTTAGTTTGAAACCCTACCTATACTATTACCTAGTGGAATCAACATTTAGTTCATAAACCGTAATATTTAGACTTTCATTATAATTTATAAATTCATAAACTTACAAAAAAATCTCTAAAATCATAACATACTTTCTCTATTAAAAATTTGAACCCTATTTGAATGCACGCAAGGTTAGACTTAAATCTCAATACTTGAACATTTCTTGACACTACTATACTTTTGGTTTTAATTTGAAAGACTCTTATTGTATGACTACGCACTAAAAAACTCAATAGGCTCTATATTCTTAGATATTTTCCTCCACTTGCAAAAATATAATATATTGTACATAAAATTCAAAACCCTGATAATATTGTATAAAACATTCAAATCCATACTAATTATAAAATAATGGAATTTTCTTATGACCTCGAACATATTTTAAGTTGGTATTTAAACCCCAAAATCCCACTAGCATCACATAATGATATTTTTATTTAAAGAATCATTATCATTCTTAGAAACACAAAGATCACACCATCCTAAAAAATCAACTTCAATATATAAAGGATAAGTTGGACATCCCAACTAAGGAGAAGTATGAATGAATTTTTGTGGAGTCTTCTTTGACAATTTCTTAGCTCAATTTTGATCAATTAGTGGGGATTAATGAGAACTAGTTAAAGAAAAAATATTAGCTACCAAGATGCCCAAGAGTTTATATAGGATTTAGTTTTATTAATAAATAAATGATACCATTTATTTATTGAATAGGGTGACCAAGAAATATAATGCAAGATAATTTCAAACATGGATGCTTATATATATTGCTAGGTTTCATGGTGGGAAGGAAAACACTAATTGTTCCATATTAACTAGCGATCATTCTTATTATCAATTGAGCAATACTAATGAATTATGTTAATAAATTTGACATGAAATGCGATAATAGAAAAAATCTAAGATATGCGACTACTACTCTCCACTTGAATAGAGATAAAATTTTAATTTTTTTTAGGATTTATTAATGATTCTTTCATATTATTTCTATCATAATATTTAAAAATGGTCCTTTCAAAAGGATATCTAAGGAAGTTATTAGAGCACTAGGAAAATGGAGTAATTGGTTCATTAAATTTTTTACCTTCACATATACTATGAGTCACAAGCTTTTGGGAGGAACTCAACAAACACACAAACTATGTGAATTATAAATAAATGTTATTTAAAATGTGTAAGAAGTTGACAATTTTGTATAATTTCTATCTTCACAAATATGAAAAAACATGCAACATCCAATTTCCATCATAAATTCATAAAAAACCAAGGTAGTAAGCACATAGAAATGATAAATCTTCTATTCAATAAAATATAAGATATACAAGTTTTATATTACCTTATCTCCAATGACCAAGCCCTCTCCATCGCAAATTCACAAGGTTATCTTTGGGGAAAAATAAGATAAGATATTTAATAGATATTAAAATCACCTATCAATCTCATGATATGGAAAATGGACAAGGACAAGGATATAATAAAATAATTAAAGGATAAGGTTTCATAAATTAATTCTAACACTCAATACTCAATGGAAACCAATTTATTCTATAGCTATTGCACCAACTCCATAGATTATTAAAGAAAACAATTACCCCATTTGCAAGAAAATGGTTGATTTTGTTGCTATTATTTGAAATTGGTATTATAAATTTCTTTCCTTACTATCGAAGGTCATGGAGGAAATATATACCTTGTGTGATAATATTTCAAATGGTGTATATTCTATGAAGTTGTTAACAAGAAGATTAAATGTTAAGATGGACCCTGGAGGTTATGGAGAAATATCTAGGTCATAGAGATGGTTAAATTTGAATATTATACGGTAGTGTGGAGGAAATTTTTTATCGAATAAATCTATACCTATATTAAAGCTTCAAAGATATTTATAGGTATATAATGTACATTTTAAAAATTTGAAAAAAATGGATTTAAGGTATCTCATTCCCTAGCCTAAACTATTTTTTATTTTATGTAACTTTTGTGGAAGAAATGGTAGATAAATTTTTGATGAAAATCAAAATTTTAATTCAATGCAAGTCCAAAAGGTCACATTTCAATGTGTGTTAGAAACAAAATGTTCCAAAGAGAAAGGTTTCTATGTACCATCAATGAATCAACTCATAAAAATAGGGACTACTTGTTAAGATTTTTTAAAGACGATTCCTAAGAATGGAAAGGTACCCCAAATATTGATGTGTGTCTTTAATATATTCAATGTCAAATATGTATATTAATATGGCCTTGATCTAAATTATATATGATCCATCTTAGATGGTTTTAGTGCATATTTGTATTAAGGTCAAACATAAGAAAGATGTAAAGGATTATTAAGATGAGTAGTATAAGGGAGTATAAAATGCATATATATGTCATATTTTGTTTGAAATAAAAGTAAAACTAGAATTCAAAAGAAAAAATAATGTAACTTTGACACTCTATTGTAGTTTTAGTTTATATGTTTTTCAAAGGGAAATATTTCATGTCCCCCTCTCTATTAAGCCTATAAATATTTAATGAAAACTAATTTTAAAGGATTGGAATCCTAATTTTAGATTAATATAAAGTATTTTTTTCTTCTTTATTCTCTATTTTTTATTTATATTTTTTTTCTAATCACCAAGTTTTTGGTTTTATAATTTATACATTTAATTCATGAATATTGGTTGAATTTTATGTTTTTCATAGAACTAGTATCCTTTTATGGTGAGATTCTTGCATTGTCAAGTGAACCTGTATATATTATTTGAAATTAAACATTCAACATACACATCAGTTGAGGAATTTTTCTCTTCAACATGGGCCTATAATAGAGTAATTGTTGTTGTAAATTTTATGTTTGGTTTTTTTATTTGAATATTGAACCATTTTGCATGTTTCTTACGAATTTTTAGGACAAGTAATAAATAGTTCACATAATGGGTTTATTGATTTATCATGAACCTTAATTATGGCTTCAAAATTTAGTTATTATGAAATATAGGAACCTATCATCACACTAAAATTCATGTGAAAGTTAATTATTTTGAAATTCAAAAATTTTATTTGTATTTTGTGTATGCTCTTGTACTAAATATTAAACATATTTAAATTCACTTTTTTCTTTCTACAATTTCTTTTTGTAGCTCTATGTTATTATTTTTTATGACTTTTTATGTTTCATTAGATTTGTTTAAAAGGAACAACCAAAATAACTTATTTCTATTATAATTAAAGTATATTCTATGTTTACATGTTTGGAATTCTAGGGACTGAAAAATATTTTAAGTAGAGGAATTATGCTATTCCAACTTGTTGGTGTGCTAAAACACACATAAAATAAGGGAAAGTGAATGAAGGGGGATAAGAAATGGAAACATAATTTGAAGAACACCAAAATAGAGATTCATGTTTAGAAGAAGGAACACAAATACAATGGAAGAGTAAAAGGGAAAATTTTGAGAAGTATAAATAGAATTAAAATGTAATTCATTGAATGTAGTACAGTTAAAATTATACAATAATTTGATCACATGTTTTACGATCCTAAATTCGAATGTCATCCATTAAAAAATGAGAGTAGCTTAAAAATTAGCAAAGGAAAAAATTGATATGGAGTAGAAGAAAGAGGATTTTTAATGGTAAAATAACCATCATAGAAAGAATGATCTACATTATCATTTATAATAGATTCAATAAAGTGATCAAAAGATACATTATCAAGAGAAAAACATAAGACATTAAGCGATGAAGAGAAGAGAAGAGCCATCCTAACCATCTATGGATATGCTCAAGATTTATGTAGTAATATATAGGTAAATGAAATAACATGTGTTTAGAGGAGGATTTATCAAGAAAGGAGGAGACATATTGGTAAAATCCCAATATAGAGAAAAATGAGGTATGGTATGTATCATAAAGATAAGAAAAAAGAAGGGTCAATGATAGAAAAATTGATATGGTGGATATAAGTGTCTCTAAGCTAGAGTAATGATTTCCAAGAAAATAAGTAAAAGAAATATAGTGGGAGAGATGATTCAAGATGTGATTAATAGGAAGAGAAGAGTTTAAATGAAGAAATTATACCTAGGAAATGATCAAGGATAAAGGAGGGTAGAGAAAAAGAGTAGAAAAAGTAGGATCATTAAATGATGTACAAAATGACATGCATAGAAAGAGTGTGAGATAAGGTGGATGAAAGTAAAATTTTCAAGGAACATTGGATAACTATTAAAAAGTTAGGGATAGTGTTGGGTGGAAGGAAATATGCATAGTAATAGGGAATGAGGAAAATAAGGTTTTGGGAAGGTAGGAATAAGTGTTGGGAAGTTTAAAGAGAGAGTGTTTAAGAGAGTAATGATATAGTAAGGTGGTATAGTGGGTGAACAATTCATTTAGTTAGAGAAAATATTATTTTGAAATTTAGTAAAGTATTGTGAAGGTAGGAAGAGAAAGAGATGTTTTAGGAAGGATACTTTAGGTGTAAGAAGTAGAAAATAGTTTTTTATGAAGGGTTAGGGAGGTGCTAAAAATAGTAGATATAATTTAGTAAATGTTAGATCTAAGGAAGAAGAGAATAGGTTAGCTAATAACAATATCAAAGGAAATAAGTCATTTAAGGCGATTGCCCATTTTTTCTATGTCTTTGGTGATGAAGAAGATGTGTTTTAGAGAAATAAAGTCTTAGGAAGAGAGAAAGATATGTTGTGGAGAATATTTTTTTGGTGGAGTAAAGAGATTAGGGAAAATGATTCTTGGGTTTATGTAGGTGTTAATATAGAGATGAAATTAGAAGAGAACATTAGCTTTTATAGAAACCATAAACAAAATAAGATGATTTTTTTCTAAATGCAAGACTAAAATTGAAAATCTAGGTTTATTATTTTTATGCTTAATTCATGTAACATTAGTTAAATGAAATATTAAAATGGGAATGGGCTAAGTGTTGAAAATTATTTGTCTATTTATTTTAGGTGTTTTAATATAGAAAAACTAGGTTTGTATCCTTAGATTTAAAACAAAGATAAAATATAGTATTAATGTAGATTGATATAATTACAAATAACATAGATTTTTAAATAAAATAAATTAGCATTAAATTGTGAAATGAAAAATTCTAAATGAAAGAGAGGGGAGAATATTAAGTTTCTCTAGTTTAGGTAATTATAGACTCAAATACTAGAAGATGAATTTCTTATGAATAATATTTAAAATTTGAGGATTTGGGATGTTTTCTAAGGAAATAACATTAGACATGTAAACCCTAGTAGGAAAGAGGCATGTAGTAATGAGTATTGATATAGGACTAAGACATTGAAGCAAGACAACAATGTTGAAACTAGATGCTCCTTCCCTTCTAGAAAGTCAAACTAGACACTTATTAATTGATAAAAATCCCCTTTCGAAAATAAAATATAGGACACCTAGACTAATAGGAGGCATTTTTGGGTAAATAATTAAAAACAATATTTAAAAGCACTAATGTACATCACATATAATTCCTAGGTGCTAGGATATAGGAGAAAGATAGAAATATATAACTTCCTAATCTTCTTGATCATTATATTTAATCTCTAAATATTTTGTGAAATTTCCACAAGAACTCTAGATCTTTAAGAATGTGAATTTTAGTCTAAATTATAGGATTCGAGGAAAGAGTGTGGTAATTTAGGACACTTCCTCAATTATTCTTATGGAATTTTTTTAATTCATGACTCACTAAGGTGGTGTGTGAAATAACGTTATATACAATAATCCCAAAGTATGCAACCTTATGAGAAAGCAATGCTAATATTGTGTGAGATAATGAAGGAAGAATTTGAGGGTTGTGTAGGGTAGTAGATTGATTTGGAAGAGATGGGAAATGTGTGTATTAATTTCTTTGAGATATTAGGAATTATTGTGTAAATCTTTTAGATTTGTTTGTGTAAATTTTTTCTTTTCTCGACATCTCAAATCAAACTCCATGATCCATCATGAAGAGATCAAGTCATGAAAAGAGAAAGAGTGTATAGGGGATAATGTGGAAATCAAGGACATTGGTGGAGGATGCTAAATGGACCAATTGATAGATTATTCAATGTATGTGCTCTATATTATTGCATCAAACATATTATGAGAGAAAACTTACTAATTACAAACCTAGAAATGTAGCGGGTTAGGATTGCTCCGAACTTGATAATTATAGAAACCGATGTTACAAATTTTGAGTAATAAAAAATGTTTAATGACCATTCCTAAATTTAGAAAATTAGATCCGAATAATAAGTCATTTGGTTTATGTGTCTCTATGGTCTACCTTATTGTTAAATAGAATCATCTATCATTAAATTTCATATTCTTGTTTTGATTTTTTATTGTTCAATAAAAAAGTGCAAATAAACACTTTTATAAATCTATCAAGAAATGATTAAAAGCTTGGACTTTCAAACACCTCAAAACACACTAATGCTACTTTCTAGAAAATTTTGAACATATTAAAGACATAGAACATAGAATATGTCGATTATGATACTTATTTATATAAGTGTAAAAATAATATGTGATATTATATTATTAAAATGGTAAAATGAATAATTCCTTACTTTGAATGATGCGAACTAAAACAAAATAATATGTACAAAAGAAAAATATAATATAGATAGTGAAAATCTATAATATAATATGAAAAAATTGTACACAATAGAATTCAGAAATCTTTGAACAAATAAAACTAGCTATTGCACTTTTTGTGTGCAATTGGGTATGCCGAATTTTTGGTTGGAATAGTTATATTGTTTGAAATGGATCAATCTTAGTAAATTTGGAAAATATAATTTGATAATTAATTGCTATATGCGACAAGTGGTCATTGCAAACCTTGAGCTCTTGTTGCATTATTATTTTGAAATGCAACTTTTTTTAATTTGTATTTTTTAAATTTTGGATACAAAATTGTGTATCAACAATCTATCCAATTCTTGCTTTGCCAATCTCCTCTTGCTCCTACATCGAAGGTTATAAGCAAAAATCTCAAATGGTTTGGATATTTGTTTAACACTTTTCTTGCCTTTGACATGAACAATCAAGATGGATTCAAATTATTCAATGGTTTGGTTATGGTTGAGGAGCTATGGAGGAATATTTCATAAGGGTTTGTGCTTTGTCTCTCTAAGATTGGATACGCTTGCTATTACTAAGTATTATTCTCTATTATGAATCCTTGTTTAATTTTGTTGAAGTGCCGCTTAAAATCCATCATGGATTATTTAATGGTTAACCACTCAACATGAATGAGGCCACATTTTTTACTATATATGACTCCTTCCAGTGCATTCGCTTTCCATTTGTTGTACGCCAATATAAGTAAATTTTGACAGCAACGAAAACAAATGACCCAGATTAATTTGATCGTCTCCCATCTCTTTTTGATGTAATTGAGCCATCGATTTGATAATTAAGCAGGGAAACCTAGGCTTCCAGTCTTCTCAGCTATGGCAGCATACACTTTACCCAGCGTGACCCCTGCTTCTACCCAAGCTGTAGATGCCCTCGTAGCTGTGTCCTCCGTTGCGCACCCGAATCTCCCACCCATATTGAATGGAGCACCCCACCGCCTGTTGCACTTGAAGTCTGCTTTGCAATGGGTACACCGAAGAGGTGTGTAAGGTAAATTAGGGAAAAATATGATTTTTTTTGGCATATATTTGTGTAATACATGAGGTCAATTGGTAGGTCATTTTAAAAATATTATCAATATTTATTATTATTATTATTATTAAAGTTTATTTTATATTTTTATTTTATTTTATGTAGTACATATAGGGGAGAGGGCCCTATAGTGGAGCGCCCTAACTTTGCATTTCTCAAAATCCTATGTGGAAATTTCAAATCACTCCCAATTTTGTACAACAGTCTATTTGGCAACTTTCGTGCTTCTATATTTCGTATTAGGGCCACATCATCAAACATGGTGCCACATCAACATGCTTTTTGTTGAGGTATCCAAAAAGGCCAAAAAAAAAAAGTGAGACCGACAATGGTGCACTAAGTCATGTTTTATTTGTGCATTGATGTGGCATCAAATGATTTGTCAATTTGTGAACTTAATAGATAAAAAGTGTTTTACAATTGGATATTAATGTGCTCCACTATAAGACCCATTGAGGACTACTTCTATCCCCAGTATTGGACCCTGCTCCATTATAGGTCCCTCTCCCCTAGTTTTTTCTTTCCTAATCTATCCAAAGATCAAGAGATTTTTTATAAATTAATTTTATTTGATTAATATAGAAATATAGTAATTATTAATTATAATAAATTCATATTTATATTTAATATTTTGTATTATAAAATATAATATATAGTAATAATATAATCTATATATACTATTATATATAATAATGAATATAATTATATTATATATAATTTAATTTGTATTATATAAAATATATAATATATTATTTATATTTTGTATTAAATAAGAATATAATAAAAATACAATATTTATTAATTAATAATTATAAAACATTTATTTACATATTTAATAGTTTTTGTTAAAACCTAAATGTGTTCATTATTGGGATCTTGGCAGTAATTTTCATTTTAAGAAACATACTCTAAAATCCTCCCAAAACCTTATTTTCAAGTTGCAACTTCCAAATTGGAAGAGTCAATATAATGTAAATTTTAAATTTTATATAATAAAAAAATGATTATAAATATATAATTATATTATTTATTATATTTTTTAACAAAACTATTCAATATATAAATAAATGTTTTATAATTATTAATTAATAATTATTATATTCTCATTATATTCTTATTTAATAAGAAATATAAATAAGAGGTGTAATACATGAGGTCAATTGGTAGGTCATTTTAAAAATATTATCAATATTTATTATTATTATTATTATTAAAGTTTATTTTATATTTTTATTTTATTTTATGTAGTACATATAGGGGAGAGGGTCCTATAGTGGAGCGCCCTAACTTTGCATTTCTCAAAATCCTATGTGGAAATTTCAAATCACTCCCAATTTTGTACAACAGTCTATTTGGCAACTTCCGTGCTTCTATATTTTGTATTAGGGCCACATCATCAAATATGGTGCCACATCAGCATGCTTTTTGTTGAGGTATCCAAAAAGGCCAAGAAAAAAAGTGAGACGGACAATGGTGCACTAAATCATGTTTTATTCGTGCACTGATGTGGCATCAAATGATTTGTCAGTTTGTGAACTTAATAGATAAAAAGTGTTTTACAATTGGATATTAATGTGCTCCACTATAAGACCCATTAAGGACTACTTCTATCCCCAGTATTGGACCCTGCTCCATTATAGGTCCCTCTCCCCTAGTTTTTTCTTTCCTAATCTATCCAAAGATCAAGAGATTTTTTATAAATTAATTTTATTTGATTAATATAGAAATATAGTAATTATTAATTATAATAAATTCATATTTATATTTAATATTTTGTATTATAAAATATAATATATAGTAATAATATAATCTATATATACTATTATATATAATAATGAATATAATTATATTATATATAATTTAATTTGTATTATATAAAATATATAATATATTATTTATATTTTGTATTAAATAAGAATATAATAAAAATACAATATTTATTAATTAATAATTATAAAATATTTATTTACATATTTAATAGTTTTTGTTAAAACCTAAATGTGTTCATTATTGGGATCTTGGCAGTAATTTTCATTTTAAGAAACATACTCTAAAATCCTCCCAAAACCTTATTTTCAAGCTGCAACGTCCAAATTGGAAGAGTCAATATAATATAAATTTTAAATTTTATATAATAAAAAAATGATTATAAATATATAATTATATTATTTATTATATTTTTTAACAAAACTATTCAATATATAAATAAATGTTTTATAATTATTAATTAATAATTATTATATTTTCATTATATTCTTATTTAAAAAGAAATATAATTAATATATTATATATTTATGCTAATATATACTTATCTACGTAGGGTAAAGGATGCCATTATGTTAAAACTAAATGTGCTGAGCTTGGCCGTAATTTTCATTTTAATAAACATACTCGAAAACCCTCGCCGAAACGGTGCAGCTCACCAAATTGGAGGAGCCAGGTCAATACCAATGAGAAGAGTTTGGAGGAGCGGAAACCAATAGCCGTGGAAAGCAGTGAAAGGCAGTTAAAAACAGTCGAATTTTTGGCGAAAAATGATGAACGACTAAGATTTCTTGAAGCACCTTGCCGGGTCTCTGCGTGCTTTCCAACCGTCGCTGGTCAAAATGATGGACGGCTGTGAATCGTTTCCTACTCTAAAACCCTCGTCGAAACTTTATTTTCCCCGTGTAAGGAGCGGCGGGGAAAGCAGAAAGGCATGGCGACTTAAAAGCACGGCGGGAAGACAAAAAACACGCGGCGAAAAACAGTTGGGAAACGGTGAAAAACAGCCGAGAAGTGGCGGACTGGCTCAACGGCTGCGATCATTACAATAGTCTCCAGGATGATCTCAACCGTAGGGCGTAAAAAACAGTTTCGCTCACTTCATAGTAGGATACGCCTTCGGCGTAAAATATGGATTATGAAAATCTGATATCATTAATATAATAAAAAATATTCATATGTTTAAAAACAAATTGACCGTTTGCAAATTTTGTCCGCTCTAGGAGGTTCGCGCACCAGGGTCAAGACCGCGTGTTTGTGATATTTGATTTGTTGAAGATGTTTTTGTCGTTTTTTAATCATGAGAGTACACTCCGTATACGACAACGCTACCCAAGGTTTACCAAATACAGTTGAAAATGTCAAGTGGATTAAGACATTAGAGCCGTGTGTCAGCTTGAATTTAGAACGCGTACCGTAGAAATGTAACTTACACGTGTTGTAATAACGTTGAATTGACTTCGTCCAAGTCAGGAGTATCTTTAAGTCTCTGCAGTGATTATATACTTTTAATATTTATACAAGTTCAGACAATTTTATACATTTTATATAGCATAATGGTCAATACATTCATTGAGACTTTTAACGATTTTGATATCAAGCATTCAAAATTAGCCCGAAGCCTATAAATACAAGCATAAGCACACAATCAGAGGACAATTACAATAACTATTTCAATATGGCCGGAGGGAGCGATGTAGATACTCGTTCCTTAGAACAAACGCCCACCTGGGCTGTGGCCATTGTTGTTCTGGGCTTTGTACTTATTTCTATACTAATCGAACAAGCCATACATTTCCTTTCCAAGGTATCTATCTATCTGCAATTATCTTAAATTTTCATATAGTATTAGAATGTTTCGATTGAATTGGATTTTCTTTTAGTGTAGATCGATAATCAAAAAGAGGAGATTGGATCATCAGGGTCACACTCAGTGATTCATCATTTCTCCTCTTTCTGATGATGAGTGTGATCTGAAATATAGAAGAAAAATCTAAACCAATTTAAACAAAAAAGTGCACTACCTGAAGAAAACTCATACCAACTATGTTGTTTTGTGTCTGTTTGAAATACAGTGGCTCAAGAAACGCCGAAAGAAATCCCTGGGCAAAGCATTAGATAAGATCAAAGAAGGTGAATAATTTGCTGGTGTCATGATCAATCTGAGTCCCAATTACTTAGAAAAAGGTATATATTGATTCTTCTGGTGTGTATGCAGAATTGATGGTGTTGGGATTTATCTCGCTGCTGCTTACTGTTGGGCAGAAGCTAATTTCAGAGATTTGTATATCTAAGGGCTTAGGAGACTCTTTCCTTCCCTGTTCGAAGGACGAGGATTCAGCAAACATTGTTGTTGAGCAAATTGAAAAGTTTTCATTATTTGGGCACCATCGTAAGCTCCTCTTCTTACTTTCAGAAACACCATTAAGGCGTATCTTGGCCACAGAGGAGACAGAGGAGACAGAGGAGACTGCGACTGGTCACTGTGCTATAAGGGTAAGTATTTATGCATGCTATTCATACAGAGTGGGACTATTTGTAATGGAAATATATTTAATTGGTTGTGCTGTGTTAATTGATGCAGGGAAAGGTCCCTCTTGTATCACAAGATGGACTCCACCAACTGCACAGATTCATTTTCGTATTGGCAATTTTTCATGTCTTGTCTTGCATTGTAATTATGACGCTAGGATGGATAAAGGTATGAGTCAATAAGCCTCTTCCTGTTATTATTATATGCAAAAGAAATTTAGATAAGATGTAAAGGAGTCAGGATTAATTATAACCCTAACCCTGTGCAGATGAAGAAATGGAAAGCATGGGAGGAAGAGACTAAAACATTGGATTATGAGTTTTCAACTGGTTAGTCTGAGAATTTCCATTTTCTTTATTTCTGTAGAGGAAAATTTCGCTGTTTTTATAGATTTGGAGAGCTGGAAATATGTACTACATGTACAAATAGTGAAACTTCAGTTGTATGATTGTATTTTAAAAAAATTGCTGTAAATTGGGAAGATTGTCTTATATAAGAAAGAAAAGTTTGAATCTACTTTAAGAAAGTTATATTATATGGTAGTAACATATAAATTGATATATGACATGTTTTTTAAAATAAAATATCTTTTTACATTAGCAACTTTGAATAGATAACTATGATAAGAAATTTACTTGGTAGGTAGGGTTGACTGTCAAAACTTAAGCAACTAAGTAAAAGGACAGTATAAAATGAAAATAAAAATAGTAATATGAAGATGAATGCTGAAATGAAAGATTCAGAGAAGTAAAAACAGTTGATATACCAGATAAATTTTTAAATCAAAATTAATTTATATTTGTAATTGATTGTGGGTTTATGTTTTGTATTTATCTAGAGGTATTTTATTCAGGATTTTTTTTGGTTAGTGTAGAGTTTCTTATTGATATGCTAATTTGTGAGTTATTGTTAAATTTATAAAAAAATAAAATCTTAATTTATGTTTTTTTTTTCTTAATAGATTTTAAAATTTGTTTAGAATTTTCAGATTCTTTTTAAATTTAAAAATAATTCCTATAATCATACATTTTTTTCATACACTTTAATTTATTAAAAAAAGGTAAAATTTAAAATTATTGGTCTATATTTAAAAATATACTCTATGATGTTAAAACTGTAGCTTGTTGGCATAGATTATTCTTATATTATTCTTGGACGTAGTAAGTAATTAGATGTATAAATATTATGTTGCAGATCCTTCAAGATTTAGATTTACTCGTGAAACTACCTTTGGAAGGAGGCATATGACCTTTTGGTCTACAACACCAATTCTTACGTGGATTGTAAGTAGACTTAGCAATTCAAAGTCATTTTTGATTTTAAACTCAACCTCACTGCAATTTCTATGTACTGAAGTCTTAACTCTTGGATTTGTAGGTATGCTTTTTTAGACAATTCATTAGATCTGTGCCCAAAGTGGATTACTTAACATTACGCCATGGATTCATACTTGTAAGCTTTTTCAAAGAATATTACATTGTATAGTTCATAATGTTTAATTTTGCAGTCTCGCTTTGCTCCACATTAAAGTTCAAGTATAGTTCATAAGAGACTTGTAGTTATGCATATGTTTAATTTTGCAGGCTCACTTTGCTCCACATAGTAAGTTTGATTTTCAAAAATATATAAAGAGATCTTTAGATGAAGACTTTAGTGCTGTTGTGTCTATCAGGTATGTTCATGATTCTAGTTTAAAAATTGTTACAACATATTTTGTATTGTTCATTTCGATAAATTAAAATTGATTGCTTAAACAATTTATCTCATTGTGTGCAGTCCACCTCTATGGTTGTTTGCCATCTTATCTCTACTTCTCAACAGGAAAGGTAAATCTAATAGGTATTCATTCTTTTTTTTTGGATGTATTTCTTCTCATTGCTTAAGGCGCTGATAAGCATGAAAACTAATTGTGCAGGGTGGTTCACACTTTTCTGGTCGTCATTCATTCCATTGATTGTAAGTAACACAATACGTTGCTTCAATTTATTGATTTTTAATGAAATAATTAAAACTGCATTGAACATACAAATAATTTTGCAACTAAACACATGATATTTTACAACGGTTATAGAGTATCACATATTAACAGGAACATACCAACTGTTTAAACACACCGCCCTGTCATACTTTTTCTACAATTAAAAAATAGCAATTTACTCGGAGAATATTGAATATTCCAATTTTCCAAATGTCCATCATAAAAATTATCACCATCTCTTTTAAACTATGCAGTGTGGAAGCATCAAATCTTTAATTTGAATGGTAATTTAGAAAGGCTAAAATATTTGTGCTTTACAGATTCTTCTTATAGTGGGAACAAAGCTGCAAGTTATAATAACAAAAATGGCGTATGATATCCAAGATAGAAATCCTGTTGTACAAGGAGCTCCGGTGGTGAAGCCCAATGATCAACTATTTTGGTTCGGTAGACCCAAGTGGATTCTCTATCTCATTCATTTTACCCTATTTCAGGTTAGACAAGATTTTTTTTTAACATTCTTTTGCTTTATCTTTCCATGCATCACAAATTATAATTAAAGAATGTTTATTTTGCAGAGCGCTTTCCAACTTGCTTTCTTCTTTTGGGCATGGGTAAGGACAAAATATCTACATCCAAAGATCCCTCATATATCTACTTTTAGTTAATTGCATGTCTTGGCTTGATAGAATTTCCCTGGACTAACAAACGTACATTCATTTGTTTTGATTGATGCAGTACGAATATGGTCTTAAATCCTGCTTCCATGAAAGGACGGCAGATATTGTAGTTAGATTAACCTTGGGGTAAGTTTATTCGACGTTTTAAATTGCTTTCAAAAGGAAATATTGCTCTTAGGAAAATGGTTTCACAGTGTCTTAAGATTAGAGAGAAGATTTTTAAGATTAATGTTTGGGATTATACGAAGTGACCCACTATCATCATGAATGATGAAACACTTAATATTTATTAAATTCTACAGTGTTTACAATTTTTGTGTTGTCAATATTATACTTATTTCTTGACCCACAATATTATTAACACAAAATGCATTTGTTAATTTATTAGGGTTACAGTCCAAATACTGTGCAGCTATGTAACTCTCCCACTCTACGCTCTTGTTACACAGGTATGCATAAAGATAGAAAGAAACACATTTGATTTCTGCTCTCTTGAATACAACTGTAAAATGAAATATGAGATTTGCCATTGCAGCTGGGGACAAACATGAAAACAACCATATTTGATGAAAGAATAGCTACCTCTTTGAAGAAGTGGCACCAGAGAGCTAAGAAGAACCTTAGACAAAAAAGGCATGAAGAAATGTCAAGCGGACAAACTACTCCATATGGAGGATCTTCTCCAGTCCATCTTCTTCGCAAGTACCTAAGTTCAGGAGACCTAGAAAGTGCCCAAAATTTAGAACAGTTTGAATATGATGTTGATGCAGATGCACCCTCCCCTTCACACCATTCTCCCCACAATGCTAATGAGAATCCAAAGGAAGAAGTACAAGGAGACAAACCGGATGTACAAAGAAATGGGTTTGAGTTCAGCTTTGATCATTTTCGGAACGAAAATATAAAAGGTATCACCTCTGCTTCTTATGCGGAGAGTCGTTCAAGCAAGGAGGACCGCTAGCAGAAAAGGGCAACAAAAACATTAATGTTACACAGAGGAGAAAAAGTCTGCAAAGATGATTATTTGTGGTCATAGCAGTTTGTATGGTTTTTGTAAAATATGTCAAATGCACAGAGATTCGTTTCGAATGTTTGAATACTGTTGGTATAGTTATGTGCAACTCACAGGCTTGAGTTGCCAATTTTTTTGTAGTATTTATCTATCACATTCAATTTGGCAATATCTACAGTCATTTTTGGCCAACAAATTACAAAACTTTTATAAGAATATTATTCTCAATGAAATGAATATGTTTATGTTTTTGATTGAGGCAAGGAGGAATTTTGAAAAGGCCTAAACCTTTCTAAAAAAGAATGATTGAGCATTAAAAATGTCAGGAGTTATACAAGTATCATCATTTGAATTTTTAATAATATTTATTTTTTCTAAAACAAAAAATTTAAACATTTGTCTAAGAGAATAGGGGAGAGGACCCAGTAATTCTACACCCTTACTTCGCATTTCTAATTATCCTACATGGAAATTTCAAATCACTCCCATTTTTTTACAGCAGCTTACTTGGCAAGTCCCTTGCTTATAACTAAGGTTCCAGGGCTACATCATCAAGTATGATGCCACATCAACATGCTTTTTGTCAAGGTGTCCAAAAAGACAAAAAAAAAAGTGAGACCAATACTTGTGCATTCACAACATGTTTTATTGAGCGTTGATGTGGAATCACATGATTGATTGCTTTTAGATCAAAGGAATACATTTTGTTTAATTATGGATAGTCATCGTCAACACTAACAACTTTAAAGTCGTAACTATCAAGGTCCAATATTGATAAAAATATTGAACATTATTTAAACAACTACTATCACAACATTGAAACATGCTCAAGTACTGGGTGCTCTCCCCTACGTTGTAACAACACATTGAGAAATCCCTAATTACATTTGTTAAAAATGCATTTTGATGATTTTATTAAATTAATTTTGTAAATATTTGAGGAATGTGTTAATGCTTGTACATGACGGCAATTGGTATAATCTTGTGTAAAGGTGAGCTAAGGTACTTAGCTTATTCAACCTTTATTGATATATAATTGTATGCTAATTGATATATCTTACTTCTATGTGCACACATTTCTATACATCTAGCTTATCTATTTGTTATCCATCATGATCCATACATTAATTGTTAGATTGTCTTTTTCTTTTTTTCTTTTTTTATCATGGTTTGGATTCTACCTATCTAATCCCAAATCAATTCTACAAACATAAGGTTGTCCTTGCAAGTAAAAATTTAATCTACTGAAATACAAATTTAAAAATTCAATCTTGGTTGACTATCGTCCTTTATCATTCATTCCTCGAACCTACCATGTACATGTTGTTAGTTTTTTAGTCACGTGCATATATAAAAAGTTACCATTTTGATTCATTTGATGATCCACTCATGGAACAAAGATCCACTCATAAAAATTAATAACAACACATTTGGATTTATTGGTTGAAAGAAATAATGAACATGATCTCTAAGCATTTCTTTATTCTCCTTAGCCATTGGTCAAATTTGTTGATACAACATGTTTACATGATTTAACACATCACTAAAAGTAGGATCTCATTGAGTGTAAAATAGCAAATCCCTTAGCACCTTTTCAATTTGATAAATTATATAGCCTTCCTTTTTAAATTGCAAATGTGGTGGAATTCAAAGATCATCAAAGATTGAGTTCATTGTTATAGATTGAATTTAAGACGACGAACTAAATCGATATTAAAAAAATTGATCTAAAATAAAACAGAAAAAATGCCACAACCATTTTTTTTCTTCGATAGTAACTATTTATACATTCTTTATATTCAAACCTCAATTTATTAAATATAGTTGTATACCATTTTTAATCTTTATTATATTTATATTTCATGTCTTGTAACTGTAAATAATGGATGATAATCATGATGCCATTATGGCACGTAGCTTTTGGAAAGGCTAAAAAGAGTCGAATAGTAGAAAGAAGGTGAAAAGACATTTGCTGGGTGTACTAAGTCTGTGAAGACGATTGTATATTTGAAGAAGGAGGTATTAAGAAATTCCTTTATATTTTGTATTGATAAAATGTAGATTACAAATAGATTGCAGTGTAAAATTATACAAAAGCTTACAAAAACTGAGAAGACCAGCAATAACAGCTGAAGCAAACTATAAGAAATGAGTGAGTAGTTACATGACAATATAGCTGTAATCTATACTAAATTACAAAAAAAAATGATAATTATATGACAATACAATATAGTGCAGCAGAAAATTAAAACATAATGAGCTGTCACAAGCATAGACATGTAACAATAGAGCTGTAATCTACAGCAAACTACATAAAACCGATAATTACATGACATGATGAGCTGTCATAAACATAAATATGTAACAGGAAAGAGCAAAATCAGTCTTGAAAATAAGACCTTAGACCCTGAACTATTATAACCTTCTTCTTATTGAATAATTGATTTCAATAAGAGGTAAGAGAAAAAATTGAAATCAGACAATAAAAAAATATCAGAAGTGCAGCTCCCTGAGAAGGAAATTCCTTTATCTTTTATGCTTCGATGGATGTATATTTTTTATTCATTTCACCATGGGCGGGGATGATAGCCGTGAAGGCTGTGGATTCACGTTTTGTACCCGCTTTTCCTGCAATTTTTCTATTCACGAGACATCATTTAATGTGCCATTCTATCAAACAGTCAGCGTCTCTTGTGTGCGATTCTTTTTCTAATGCATGTCCGTCAGGGTAGTCGCAATACACATTTTCTTCATTAAATTTTGTTGACGTTTTTACCATACAAGAAACTACTTTTCGCAGGCAGGGAGGATATTGGCATAAGTTGATGAAGTAGGTTTTACTCTTTCTGGTCGCATTCTGCTTAAAGTTTCTGAAGCCTTTTAAACAAATCTATTTTGCTCATATCCTGCAACCATTACCTCGTGTGGCATGTGTATGCTTCCGCATTTTTTCATGCTTGTCGCCCAAGCCATTATATCACGCTAGAAAGATTGTGGAATCTGCAAGATAATCGAATTTAAGGCTTAGTGATATGGACTTTATCATTTTATATTGTGAGTGGTCTAGATAGAGTTAACAATGTGATAAGAATACCAAGACAAAAATAATTAAGTATCGTTGCAAATCGCTTTGGTTAAGTTCGAGCTTTATGTTTAGCTTTTCTTTTCTTCCTAATTAGTCGTGGGCCTGTCTTGTTCAACTGCTCAAGGTCTCATTTGAGATTTTAGTAAGTATCACATTTGGATAGCTAATATGACGATGGTGTTCTGTACAGTTTATGGCAGGTGCTATGCCAGAGCAATTATAACCTTCAAAAAAGAGAAGAGTTACTTACATATTACTTTTGCCATGACTTGGTTTATCCTTCACAAAGAAGCTTATGATAATATGGAAATACATATTTGGAGTTTAAGATGTTACGAGAATTAGAAGAGTATTACAAAATACTCAAAATATAGAACGACTTTGCGTTACAAAATGTAAGTTTGAATACTTGTACTGATTTCTATTTTGTATGAAAAATTATTATATGTAGAAGTAGAAATAGTTTTTGAAAGAGGAAAAAACAGGTTTTATAAGGACCTGAAACCACAAAGTTTACAAACAAAAGATAAGATCGTCAAAGTCACCATTAACAAAAAGGCTGTAAAGAAAATAACAGAATGACAAAGCCACATCCATCAAAAAAAGCCAGCAAGGGCCACAGAAAAGACCCAAAAAGACCAGACAAAATGCCAACAACTAAACTTGGGACTTTAATATTTCTGCAGTCTCAACTTCCAAGTCATTTATTTCCTTAACCCCCTTCTTTAAGATCTGGACCATCTGGGTGGAGGTGCTTTCCTCTTAAGGTTGGCACAGGTTATTTTCGATATACCTTGTTTCTCATTCTTGCTTTTATCCTTGTCCTCTTCCAGATCAACAACCAGCGAGCCTTGTTGCGATTTCTCCAACTTTTTAGACATTGCATTGATGATTATAGCATTGTGCCTAGCCATTTTATGGTTTTGTTCCACTATAGTTTTCCTGTTATTTTTTATTTTGACAATCTCAGCTTTCAAAGTCTTGTACTTGTCCTCAATGTCATCTTCTCCCGTTCCAGTATTGTTCTTTTTCCATTTTCCTTCTTCATTGCTAAGAGTGGATAGTTTCAATTTCAGTTCCACCAGCTTGCTATTAAGAACCATTTCTATGATTAAGATCATTAATTTCTTGATAGGCCCATTTCAAAACCCTGAAAATGTCACCAACGCCACTTCTGGCAGAGGCAAGAATGTCTCCAGGCTGAACCCGGTCTAAAATGAGGTTAACATCATCCAGATTGGGGGAGCTGGAAAATATGGTATCATCAACTCTAAAAGAGGCATGAGGGGTAGACACGAAGTTTTTGCTAGCTTCAGGGTTCTCAGTTTTTTCCTCCAAAGAGTCCGCAGAGTAGGAAACCAACTTATTGGTAGGGGAACCCTTGAGAGTGGGATTCTTTAAGGGAACCAGGCAGTCAGGGTGGACCTGAGGGTTAGCTTTAGCATGCTAGGGTTTACTAAGCTGTGTTTTCTTATCAGAGAACACAGGGGGCGGGTGGGCTTCAACAATTCTCTCCTGGTTAGGCTAATTCTCTGAACCACCACTATCTATTTCATAGTCCTCAGACACCGTGGACGCAACCAGTTTGGATAAAGCCGACAGGCTTTGATAGTGTTCATAAATTAACCTTATAAGACTAGGATGAAGAATAGAGTATCTCCTGGGATTTTTCTTGTGGTCGTCAATGCTATTACTCAACGAACAAAACAGATAATGAGGCAGAGAATTTATAATATAGGATTTAGTGCAATGAATAATAAGATAAGCACATAGTGCATACAAATTGGTTGTCATCATCTTCTTTTTGTAAGAAATTCATTTTATTGTTTATTTATGGATGGAAATTTGTATTTTCAAATTGGATAAGGGTCTTATTTACCTAATGAATGCATAGAAAACCACACACCAATCAACTAGTTTTATGGTAGTCTACTTCAATCTTCTATCTAGTTGTGTGATCTTTAGTATCTCAAAGTGTGTTTAAGAAAACAAAACTAAAGGATTAAAGTATCATGTAGGCACATAACTCCTATCTGAGCAACCTCTTATCATAGTAGTCCTTAGATGAGTTGGAAGGTTGGAGCAAAAAATATTAGATCCAATAGATTGTAGGATGGTATAAGGACCGTATATGTTAGGTCTAAATTTACAAAGATGGCCTATTGAACCTTTCTATGTCCAAATGATATAATATTGTTCCTCCAGCTAGGAATTGTGTAGCTCTCTTCATCTTAATAAATAATAAAATAACTTTATATTTCTAATCTTCATATTGTAAATAATCAATAAGAATACTAAAATATAACTATCAAATTAGAGATAAACTTATTGAAAGATTATATTGGAAGATGTTTATTTGATAGTTATTAGTATTGCATTCCTACTAATTAGCAATTTATGCAATTGTGATTGAATAGACAATTGCTACTATTGTATAGTGGTCCTTTTTGTAATAAAACAATCTTTTACTTTTTATAATAATTACTATAATTTTGTATCATTAGATGTGAAAAGTATTTAAAAAACATTGTAAAAACTTTAAAGATATTAGGGTATGTGCAAGATCATCATGGAAAAAAAAGGCCCTTAATTGGCAAAAAATTCAGAAAAATCAGAGTTAGACAACTTGACGTAAAAATTTGAATAAGTTATCTATATTATTTCAAAAATATATAAGCATAGAAACTGTAGCAAATTGAATGTAGTTTCGAAACTACTAGGTTTGTTTAAAAATAAATAAATCTATTTGGTAAAATTTTGAAATTTCAATGCAGTAGTACTTAAATTTCAGGGAAAAAATAAGAAGTAGGTGTCTGTCTGACCACCCTAACTAAAATAAAATGATAATATTTTTTTTATAAGATTTTAGAAATAAGTAGAGGACTCATGTCCCAATGTGATGCATATTTTTTTGTAATTTTTTTAAAGTAAATAATTAATTATGATTTTTTTATTATAACTTTTAAAAAATATTAAAAACTTGTATGTCTAACCACCTTAACTTGGTCAAAACTTCATGAAATTCAAATTTTCTTTTTTTAATCCTATAGTATCTGAAGCATAGAATGTGATGCATGTTTTGGATTAAAAAAATGTGATACTATTTAAAAACTATAGATGTTTTTCAATTAGCCTATCAATCAGGACTTTAGTCGTAATTTGAATAGAAAATGAATAATAATTACTTATTAAATTCAAAGTAAAGCATAATTTATATTGGTGGAAAGCTTGAGAATCTCCTTTAAAAACCCTTTTCGTTTCATCAATTTTGGGTAAACAAAATGTCGTTAGCCACATAGCCATCATATTGCCACTTTTTAGCCCATCATGATCCTGCACATACCCATTAGTTACTAATGGAATCCTTAAGTCTACTCCTTTCTATCATAGATAAATTCTATAATTAGGACCTCTTCCCTTTTTATGTCAAATATGAATTGTTTTGATAAGAGGTAAATAAAGTTGAAGATTAAGGTTATCTAAGCTATTTTCCAAAATTATGATAGATAGAGACATCTCTTGGATTTATTTATTTCTACCAAGTACGGGTATGCGATTTTAAAAAATTACCTTTATTTTAGTGAATGAATAGATAAATTGGCTCAGATCCTTTAACTCACTATTTAATGTAGGAGATGGTAGCTCCTTCCTAGGATCCTCAACCTGCAACAAAAAATCACCCTCACACATATGAGAGAAGCAAACACAACTATTTTTCCAAATATCAAGAATGATATTCAAAAAATGAGATGAAAAATTACATACTTTACAAGCCTTTTAAAGGCATGAAAAAGGAAACACATTAAAAACTACCCAAGACAAGAAAAAACCATAAAAATAATTAACCTAAGTTAAACTTAACACTACACGAACACCCCCCTTAAGTGTAAACTTAGGGAGATTATTATGCAAAACAAAAATGCAAGATGGGTCCCAGCTACAAGGCCATGTTAGGTACCCATGCACAACTGCTATGCAATGCAATGCAATCTCTCACAACTAAAGAAAAGGAGAAAAAACCTTTGGGATAAAACTCCTCTCTAAATGAGAAAAAAGTTTAAAAAGTGAAAGCTAGAAAAGTGAGAGGAGGACTTCACAAGACCCCCCAGGGACAATTCCTATCACTGATCTCAACAAAATACAAAAGGAGAGAGACTATGTAGCCCCACATAGAAAAAAGTAGAAATGTTGAAGATCCCCCCCATGATGAAGAAAATCCTGTGTTGATCCTACAAGTCTAACAGATATCCCATGTCTGCAAACAACATGCCTCCCTTTAGGGAGAAACAACTACTTATGCAAGAGAAACTCCAACTATGAAACAAGAGAAGGGAGAGAAAGAATCAACATGAAAGATGCCTCTGAAAATTGTCATGATGCCTCCATGTAACTGTACCATAGAAAAATGGATCTTTAGACATGTTTTCATGGCCATTTAGTTCTTTTCCCTATGATGCTTGGCCTATTTTGCTTAGATTTAATGTTGTAATGTGACTTATACATCCGCATTATGTATTGAATATTTAAATTATTAAGACTTTATGATGTCTTATGAAGGTGTTGTCAAATGTTGTAGCACATTTCTACACATTTCTAGATGCTTCTTATTATAATTCATCTAAATATCCCCTTTTTATCCCTTACCAAGTCTTATTCTAAAGTGTTTTAAAGTCTTGTAACAAACTTTCATGTTTTTCTAGACATTTCATCAATAAATACACCTTTCTTATGCTTTATTTGGCCCCTTTATGCACTTATAGGCCTTAGTTAAGTGTGTTTTTTGAATATAAACCTAACAAACATCATTAAATACAACTTAATTCTTGACACCCACTTGCATGCCTTGAGTGGGACCCATTCACCATGGGTGGCGAATGAGTCCCTCTTGGCACAAGATTCAAAATAAATTCAATTTTTTTTTCGGGTTTTTACCATTCATTCATGCATTCAATCCATCACAACATTCAAGCATTCTAGGATCCTTAATCATTCAATCAAGCAATTATCAAGCATCTTGGAGCATCTATTGACATATCTTCAGACTTCAACAACAAGGGTTTGGTGATTTTATGACACTTAGATGTTATTTGTTCATCATTCCTTTCTTATTTCATTTCTTTATCAAGGGTTTGATTACCAAAGTGGGGTTTGACCAAGGCAAACCCCTATACTCTAACCCTTAACCTTTTTCCCCTTCTTTGCATGTGTGTTTGCAAGTCTTGTAGGAAGATTTTTCAAAGAAATAGGTGTTGAAAAGTGGTTAACAATTCATCAAAGAAATTCAAGTCAGCAAATACCTAATTCAAGCTTGGAGACATCATTCAGCTCGTTTTCTATAGATTTGGATCCATTAACTCAACAAGAAGATAAATATAGATCTAGACCCATAGAGTTGACATCAAAATTTGTAGATTTCTATAGGTGGACTGATTCTCCATCAGTGGTGAATGAGTCCCACTACCAGGTCTGAGAAAGTGATTTCTAAGGTTTTTAGTTCCCGACATCCCGAAACCTGTTTCAATAGAATTTACTAGAAGTAGGACTAATTCGTCATTTGTGGTGAATGAGTCTGAGTGGTCATCAACAATAATTTTTGAAGCATTCTAGAACCTTCCAACATCAGCATTCTACCTCTAGGTGCACTCCATTCAATTTCATTAAGTTTAGTTTTCATTTGTGCATGTTTTTAGTTCATTTCTGCATACAACACTGTGTTTTCAAACTCTTCATATTTCTTAGGTTTTGCATAAATAATCAATCTATCTCTTTAGTTCATTGCATTTAGATCATTGCATATTTTCATTGTACTTGCATTAGTTTGAGTGAACCACATAGATTTTTTTTGGGTTCTCTCTCTCTCCTTTAGGTGAAAAACCCTAACTGAGCAAGATAGTCATAGCATCCTAAACCCCAAAAATCTATGGTTCATTTTGGTGAACCTGCATGTTGAACATTATCTTTCTGATTTACATCTGAATTTACATCTTAGGACTCATTGCATTAGCTTTTGCATTGTTTTGCATCCTAGGGTTTGCAACATTGCATTAGTGAATATCTCATATAGATTTCATTTTTGCACTTGAAAACATTAAAAATACTAAAATTCTGCATTTGCATCCTAGTTTTGCATCAAAAAAGAATAACAATCACTTTAAATTTTCTATAAAACAACAAAGAAATTAACCCCTAGACTCATTCGCCACCCTAGGCAAATCAGTCTAGTTTCACTTTCTACACAACAATTTCTGTCATTTTCACAGTGTTCTCTGCATTTCTATTTTATGTTACTACATTCCTGTTTTATTTTACAAATTTTTTATTATTTTTATTTTATTATTCCTAGTTTACATTGTATTTGCATCCACCCCACCTTTTGTGGTATTTGTATGAGTGTTTGGTTCCCTATTGATAATACTTTAGTGAGGCGAAGTTACCGACTCATGGCTTCCCGTGATAGCACATTCGTTGTGGCCCTTGGGTTATCGAGAGCTCCTACTCCTAGTAATGAAAATGGTGCATTAGGCATGGATACTACCAATAGTACACCTTTTCCTTTCCCTACAATGTATGTTGACACAAACATTAATTCCCTTTTGCAAGACAAGGTAGTTAACATTCATGAGGACTTAGCACATCTCCAACATAACTTGTGTCTTGAAAAAATTTCAACCACTGCCATTCCCACTATAGACAACATCCATCGAATGCTTGAAAATGATGAAGGCTTAGATGTTATGAAACAAATTGTTGAGATATATCAAAAACATGCTTCTTCCACCTCTAGCACATCTCAACCAACAAAAAATGTGGTTAGCCAAGGAGGATCTCATATTCCTCCTCCTTCAACCATAGCATCCATACCCACCTATACCACCCCTCAAGTCACAACAACCATGTAATAGGTTAGTCATGTGACTCCTTTCACTATTCTAACTAGCATTCCTAGTTCTTTTGTGGCATCGAATGTTCCATCCTCCACCACCTTCACCCCTGTTAGTGTCCCCTTCACTTGTCCTAACACTACATAAACTCCATCACCATTCTCTCTTCCACCTCATACCACTTACACTAACCTCTCATAACACAACTCTTTCACACTATTTCTTCCATGCAACAAGAAATATCCACCATAAACCAAAGCCAAAATGCACCACCCACCTACTATGTCCATAGTATCCCATTATCTTTGGAAATATTAAGAACACCAATGCCTCAAGGAATTGAGATGCCTAGGTTTGAGAAGTACAGAGGCAAAGGAGACCCTACTAATCATGTCAATTCCTATACCGCCTAATGTTGTGATTTTTCCCTTGACAATAAACTATTAGCTAAACTATTTCCTAGGACTTTAAAGGATACTGCCTTCGAGTGGCTTTCCTTTCTACCCAATCATTCAATTCTTTCATTTAATGAGATTTTTGATGCCTTTATAAGCTATTTCCAAGTCCATATGACTCCCAAAAATACAATGATTGATTTGATGAGGTGTAAACAAAATATGGATGAAAAAGTAACCAATTTCATTTCACACTATCAACCATTGTATGCTCAAGTAGATGTCAAGGTTTCTGATTCACATCTCCAAAATATGTTTATTGTAAACTTTCAAACTCACATTCAGGATAAATTGACCATGATGAAATTTCCTTCTTTCATGCATTTATGCACAACCCTTTGTGACTATCACAAATCGGTTGCTAGTCGTGATGCAAAATCCACTTCTATCTGAGTTGAGAAGTCTGAACAAAGCAACCAAAACAACTCACAAAACATTAGAAAACAAAACAAAGGCTTCATACAGTTCAATCCCCCTCCTCCACAACCAACTCAACCCATTCATAATCAAGTGGCAGCTGTTAAAATAGTGGTTCCCTTTAACTATGGGGACCTGAAGAGATAATTTACCCCTTTACCTGATACTCTCCATAACACAATGAATTAACTGCTACAACACCAAATGATCACTTTGCCTACAGTTAAACCACTTGATCCTACCAAACCTTTACCCCCCACCTTTAAACTAATTTCTTATTGTCATTTTCATCGCCAAAATGGACATGACACAAAATAATGCAAGCGTCTCAAACACCTAGTGCAAGACCTCATTGATTCTGGTCATCTATCCATTGCGGGTGTTAATGATCAGGGCAATAAGTCCGTTTCCCCTCCCAATCAAAATTTGCAAATTTTCACTAATCCCATGCCTAAACACAATGTTTCATTTGTTAAAGCTACTGATCCTTCAAACAATGATGTGATGAATGTTGATACAAATGATGAACAACATGATATTACTCCAAACTTTACCCATATTAATCCTATGGATGAAATGATGGGAACAATAGATGTTATCCCTCATAAGGGCCAACTAACAAATCTCTTGATGTTACTTTTTCTTACGATATACTTAAAAAACTTCCTGATGGTCCTCTTTACATAGCCAACCACATCTATGATAAGCCCACCAATGGGATATTAATAGATCCTTCCTGTGGTGAGAATGTGATCACAAAAGAATTTTTGGTATTACATGATCTTTATCAAGATGATTGTGATAAACCAACAACATGGATTAAAACACATACTAGTTTTGCGTGCCCTATAATAGGATCGATCGTACTCCCCTTATAGATAGGACCTAGAACATTGGATGTAACATTCTCTATCATCCCACAGTCAGATCATTTTTGTCTGTGGCTAGGTCATCCTTGGCTTCACTTGATGAAAATTGTCCCTTCAGTCATTCACAAATGTTTGAAGTTTCCACTTGACAATGAGATATTTACTGTACACAATAGTGGCTTTAATCCATTGTCTTCTAAAGGTAATTTTTTGTTGAAAGCCTTCTGGCCTGAACCTATGGAACCCATCACCCCTCACAAAGACTTCTTTTTCATTGCCTATCAAAAGTTCAAAGCCAAATGAATAGCTGAATTGTCTCTTCGCCACATGTCCCCATCCACTTCCAACACTCCTATCCTAGATGAGACAATGCTTCATCCGGAATCCAAATCTAAAAAAACATTACAACCTCATGAGTGACCAACAATAAACACTTCACCTTCATCATCTAAATTCCTGAGAGATAATGAAACCAACCCTATCATGCCTCCTCACATGAACAAGTTTACAAAGAAAAAGAGAAAGTGATTGACCCATCTCCTTCGATTCCTTCCATTCCTCCCCCTTGGGAAGAAGAGGAGCCTATAGTGGATCAACCCACTCTTACCCCCAAACAACTTCAAAATAGAATTACAAGAAACCAAGGTGCTAGAGAGTGTAGGTGTCATCATCGTCTCCTTGCTCATCAGTTACATGCAAAAGAAAACAAAGAAAATAAAACTCCACATTTGATAGAAGCAATACCTGACCACCCTCCTCCTCCTGACCCACCACAAGATAGTACACTACAAGCATCACAATAAAATTATTTGATAAAACAACCATAATTCCTGATACACCCTTCATTGGAAATTACCATTCATCCTCCTATTGTGATCAACTTAGATGACGATGAGGAAACAACAAAGATTGATGATGCAATACATGATGAATTAAATACATTTTTTTCCTTGTCTATGAGCTTCATTGAGATATCTCCTATCTAGAGTGATGAACCTGGTAATTCCCCTAGTTCGACACATGTAATTGTCCCTTTGGATAGTCAACCGCCCTCAAAATACATCGAACATGATTGGGAGGCAGATGACTTGTTAGACGGTTGATTTGCATTTTCCTTCCTACCCTTTTTACATTTTCCTTTTTCTTTGATTGCATGTGCGTAATGTGTTCCCTCATAATGTGTGTTTAACGTTCTCTCTCTTTGTGTGAATTCTTCTATTTGTACTTTCATTCTTCTATATGTTGTACATTGCTTCTTCTTTTTCCTTTTGCTTTTGTTTTGTGTTTTCCTTTTGGGGATGATGCAATGTGTTGAGACACCCTATGTCTCTTCCATGTTGACCCAAATAGTTCCTTTTCCTTTTACTTTGTTTTTTCTTGTGTTTTCCTTTTGGGGATGATGCAAGACATTGCGACTGAAATGTCTCCTTCATGTTGAGCCAAAATATTTTTTCATTTGCATTAACCTTTTCATTTTCCCTTGCTTGTGTTTTCCTTTTGGGGATGATGCAAAGCATTGAGACTGCAATGTCTCTTCCATGTTCACCCAAAGGTTTCCTTTTTATTTTGTTTTTTCTCTCTTTGTGTAATTCTTCTAGTTCTATGTGTATTTGGGGAATGATGACTGTTTCAAGATCTTTAATCAAAACATTGCAAATACAAATATACTAACCCCAAATATATAGATCCCTTATGTGTTTGGTGTGTTCCATTTTTGGAAAAAACCCTCTTTCTTTTGTTCCTTTTTCCTTCACATGAAGTAGCCTTACTCAAAAATTTATGACTTCGCATAGGGGCTTTCCAAGTTGGCTCTCATGTCTTGTTTCTTTTTGCATTTCTGATTTTTCTACTTTAAAGCAATTGCTCACATAACGGTGTGTAGCAATTCCTTTAAAGTGGGGGCATACATTGGCATAATTCATTTTGCATTTTTCTTTTTTCATTCTTAGTGGAACCTTGTTACTTTATACGATGTGTTTGTCACCTTGTGGATGACATTGGGTATAGTGTCCTTCATAAGCGTGATATCTTATCATATTACATTCCTCTTAGTGGCTTGATACGAGACACTCCATCCCCTAAGTTGTGAATATTCTATTCCTTGATCGGTCCTCTCTTGGAGATATTAGACATAATATTCCCTAAGTTATAGACCTCACATGTACTTAACAAGACTCCTTTGAGCATATTTTTCATTTTACATTTTGCATTTATATGGCCACCTTTCATAACACAACTTGCATGCTCGTGGTGTCATTGCATCTATTCATGATTTCTAAGCATACAAAGCTTTGTGTGTCTCATGAAAGAGGTATAAATTTGATATGGTTGAGCGGGAAGCCCATTCTGAGGCACAACTTTCCCCATAGCCACCTGTATGTTTATGAGTACATACGAGCTGAGTGTATGTTTCTCACCTTTTGCGCTTTCTCACCCGGTGGATAGCCATGATTTTCATCACCCCAGAGTGATTATGCATTTATTTTTTGAACAAACAGCCTAGATATGATCCACAACTAGCTGGAAAAAGATCAAAGCTTGATCTGACTTTTCCTTTTTCTCTTTCATATGTGTGTTCCTTTGTTCGTATGTTTAGTTTTCCATGAGATCTTCATCCCGGGGGCTTGATCATCACTCTTGATCATTGTTGTCTCATCTTGCTAGCATAAGTGCAATTGGATCCCTCTCAATGTGCATGACTGAAGCAAGTTCATCCTCTCACTAAAGTGGAGGCTAAATGTACCATAGAAAAATGGATCTTTAGACATTTTCATGGTCATTTAGGTCTTTTTACAATGATTCTTGGCCTATTTTTCTTAGATTTATTGTTGTAATGTGAATTATACATTCACATTAGGTCTTGAATATTTAAATTATTAAGAATTTATTATGTCTTGTGAAGGTGTTGTGAAGTGTTGTAACACATTTCTACCCTTTTCTAGACTCTTCTTATTATAATTCATCTAAATATACCATTTTTATCCCTTACCAAGTCTTATTCTAAAGTGTTGTAAAGTCTTGTAACAAACTTTCACGCTTTTCTAGACATTTCATCACTAAATACACCTTTCTTATGCTTTATTTGGAACCCTTATTCACTTATAGGCCTTAGTTAAGTTTTTTTTTGAATATAAACCCAAAAAACATCATTAAATACAACTTAATTCCTGACACCCATTTGCATCTTGACATGCACTTGCATGCCTTGAGTGGGACCCATTCGCCATGGGTGGCGAATGAGTCCCTCTTGGCACAAAATTCAAAATAAATTCAAATTTCTTTCAGGTTTTTATTCATTAAGACCTTAGGTCGGCCTGTGATATATTTTTTAGGAAATTAGGGCAGAAGTGTTTATAAATATATGTTTTTTCTATTCATTCTAACCCCCATTCATTCATGCATTCAATACATCATGGAATTCAAGCATTCTAGCATCCTTAGTCATTCAATCAATCAATTATCAAGCATCTTGGAGTAGCCATTGACATATCTCTAGACTTCAACAACAAGGTTTTGTTGAGTTTATAAAACTTGCATGTTATTTTTTCATCATTCCTTTCTTATTTCATTTCTTTATCAAGGGTTTGACTACCAAAATGGGGTTTGACCAAGGCAAGCCTCTATACTCTAACCCTTAACCATTTCCCCCCTCTTTGGATGTGTTTTTGTAGTTCTTGTAGCCATATTTGTCAAAGAAATAGGTGTTGAAAAGTGGTTAACAAGTCATCAAAGCTATTCAAGTCAAAAAATACCTAATTCAAGCTTGGAGACATCATTCAAGCTGGTTTCTACAGATTTGGACTCGTCAACCCGACAAGAAGACAAGTAAAGATCTGAGCCCATAGAGTTTTCTTCAAAACTTGTAGATTTTTGTAGGTGGAATGACTCTCCATTAGTGGAAAATGAGTCTGATTACTAGGCTTGAGAAAGTGTTTTATGAGGTTTTCAGTTCTTAGCATCCCGAAACCTGTTTTAGTAGAATTTACCAGAAGTAGGACTAATTCACCGTCAATAGTGAATGAGTCCTAGTGGTCATCAATAGTAATTTCTAAAACATTCTAGAACCTTCTATCATTAGCATGCTACCTCCAGGTGCACTCCATTCAGTTTCATTAAGTTTTGTTTTCATTTGTGCATGTTTCTAGTTCATTTCTACATACAACACTGTGTTTTCAAACACTTCATATTTCTGGGATTTCGCATAAATAATCAGTCTATCTCTTTAGTTAATTGCATTTAGATCATTACATATTTCCATTGTACTTGTGTTAGTTTGAGTGAACCACCTAGATTTTGTGTGGGGTCTATCTCTCTCCTTTAGATGAAAAATCCTAATTTAGCAAGAGTCATAGCACCCTAAACCCCAAAAATCTATGGTTCAGTAACCAAATGTCACATCATGATTAGATGCAACCTCAATTGAATAAGGTGGCTCAATAAGACCATGTGGAAACTCTGAAGAATAAATCTCCAAAGACACAACTGATGTGATAGTAGTGCAAACACTATCATAAAAAAGAAGGGATATACCCTCAAATGCATCATCCAAATTAGAAATGTGAGATTTAAAAAATAACTCCGCAAGACCTATCAAGTGACTATGCCACAAAGAATGATCTGAAGGATCAAAAACATCCTACTGTACTGAAGAGCCAACCTCTGAAGCAACATGAGATGAATGAACATAGGTCTAAAGAACTCTAAAGTTCAAATGACCAATCTCTCCCAAGGAATTTCTATCAACACTAGCAAGAGGGGTGTGAGGGTCATAAGATCATCATCACCAAAAAAATGAGAAAAAGCATAGAGACGAGACTAATGATCAGCTTCACCAACAACAATATTTTTTCAGTATCAACCTCTCTAATGGAAACAAAATGTGTAGTGAAGTCTACAGTCTTAGGTACCCCACCATGAGTAATCTAATCGATGGAGAGTATATTTGTGTGCAAATCAGGAATACACAATACATCTCTGAAATAACCATCACCAATCTCAACATTACCTATCCCTGCAACATCCAAAAACTTACTATATCCCAATAAAATTTTAGAAGTATCAGTAGGATGAAGACCCAAAAAAGGATAGGGAGTAAAAAAAATGTGGTGAGATTCTCCCAAATCCAAAAAGCCATATATCATGACTAGAATGAACTAAAAAATTTACCAATGCATGTCCTTTATCCATGTAGAGTTTATCTTCTTTACCACTTGTAAATCTCGCATTCCCTAACTATGTAGTTTTGGATGATGATGTAGGAGAGGCTATAGAAGGAGTCATAAATGAGGGTAGTGGAATATTGTTCTTCTAAAGAAGATGTGAAAGCTCATCGATCTTCTTCATATAATAGTGGTGTTCATCATGACCTCTCTTCTTGCAATAAACACAACTAAACTTCTCCTTCTTAGGTTTATCCTCTTTTGAGGAGGTGGAGGACTCATTAGACTCTGTATTAGCCTTAGGTTTCTTCTTCCCCTTGATCTGAGATGCTTATGCAACTAATGCATGATTTATAGAGACCCTCTAACTAGACAAGTTCGACTTGCTCCTTCGTCAAATGGTCATAGAATGTCTCAAAAGAAGGTATTTGGAATGCATTTTCCTTACCATCCATGGTGGAGTATAAGGTAGAAGAAAAAACTACAAATGGACCTCTAAGCTTAGACAAAATAAGAAAAATGGACTCCTTATCAGTTTTACCCTTCCCACATCCCACCAATTGTGACCTCATAGATTAAAAATATGACTAGGAAATCATCAATGGAAGGAAATGCATCAAGGGAAGGAGAAGTTAATTCTACCTCTAGTTGCAAAGCACAAAACACTGACCTGACCAAATATGTATTGTAACTCATCCCATACCTTTATGGGTGTATTACACTCCTCAATATGGAAAAGAAGACTATCAAAAACATGCAAATATATCAAACCCATAACATCATTATGTAATGATTGAAATAGGGTGTCCCAACTTTTAGGAGATGGAGCACAAGGGGTCGGGTCCTATTTCACTATTATTACATTCAAGGAAACCCTAGAGTTCTCAATGAAGGAAAGAGATCTGCTAAATTTTATCCTAGGTTATTGTAGAACCCTAATCCTAATACATGCAAAACACAAGAAACAAACACATAGTTAGATCCAATGCAAGTGAGAATTAAGATTCCCCATAAAATCCATTTACAATGCTCAAAATAGGAAATAAGAATGAAGAACACAATGAAAAAAGAAATGAAATCCTAATTTAGCATGCAAACTCTTGATCCCATGGGGGAATTGGTGCCATTTTGATGTGAAAATTGGCCCTTTCCCAACTCCTATTATGCAATGTTGATGAGTGATGAAGATTGATCCACTTTGTTGAAGATTGACTTGAGCTCCATGATGAAAAATCTGCATAACCTAGTTAAGACCTTAATAATATTGATGAAAATATATATTCTTGAGGATAAAATTGAGTATAGTAAACTTGCTCAAATTGTGGATGATAAAAATGAGGAGAGAAACCTCTTATTTATAGAAAAACAAGATGGAGAAATGCAAAATGGGATGACTATGGAATCATTCAACACCAATGGGCAAGTGCCACTTGTCAAGATGTGAATGGAGGAAGCTTGAGAACATTTTGATGAATGTGCACAATAAATGGAATTAGGTGGAATTTGAAAATAGTGAAATGACATGCAAGAGGGAAAAAGAATGAATTAAATGCCACTTGGCTCAATGCACAAGGACATGTAAGAGGGAATGAATGTCTTGTTGGAAGGACAAATCCACTTGGAGGGATTTTCAAACTTGGAGGAATATTCCCCTAAAGATGCCAAGTTGAAAGAAAATAGGGATTTAATAAATCCATTAAATGTATTTTTATGTGCAAGTGGAAAAATATAGAGAAATTTGGAGATTAGGATTAAATTAATCAAGGCTTAATTAATTTAATGAGGGATTAGATGATGTGACTATTTTATTTAGATTTATGGGTTGATTTAATTCAAAGGATGAGAAGAATGTGATTTTAGATTTAATTAAATAAAGGATTTAATTTATTTAATTAAAGAGGATGATGTTAGATTAAATTAAACAAGGTTTAATTTATTTAATTTAATAGGGTGACTTAGAGATTTAATCAAATAAAATGAATTATTTAATTAAATAGAGACTTAGGGTTAATTAGATCAGATTCATTGATTTAATTAACAAGAGAGAATGACTTAATCAGATAAATGATTATTTATTTAATTAAGGGATGAAGAGTGATGATAAGCTGAGAAGGTGATTGAGGATGAAATGGTGTTAGTAATCGGGATCAAGTATGTCGGTATATTTTCCATGTCTACAGGTATGATTAGAGACTAAAAGGGGGTTCACCACCAAGCTAGGGCTTGGAAAGACTAGTAACATGCAAAACCTAATTATGAAACTTAATGATATGGAAGACTACAATAAATGACCTAGAAATGAATGCAAAACATAAAAAAAGACTGAGAAATTGGATAGGTGCATCTGGAAACCTGTAGTAGCTTGAATTAAGGCCTGAAATGCTAAAAATGATGAATTTAATGCACATTGGGACTCATACACCAAACTCATTGATTTATTTCCAAATTAGGGTTTCTAAGTAGGAACATAAATTTGGTAGTGATAGGTTTGGAACTCTTGAAAACTATGAAATTGAATGTACTAGGACTCATATGCTAGAAGTGGAGTATTAGTAATTCTTGGCTTTTTCGAAGGATCAAGTTTTGAATTTTCTTTTCAATCTCTACTTTTTCTTCTCAACTTGGTTTCCAGATTTGAACTACTAAATTCTACTTTGTATGTGTCCCTCAATGGTCTTACAAACAAGGTGACAACTTTTCTCCAATCTTGCTCCTTAGAGTATCTTCAACCTAGATCTATAAATCACACACGAAAGAGAGGGAAATTTTTTGTTTTGTTAGTGGAAAGGGGTTTTCCTTGGTCAAACCTCATTTTGGTAATCAAACCTTGAAATGAAATCAAATGGCAATGAGGAATGATGAATGAACAAAATGATATGTTGCAACTCACCAAACCCTCAGAATAAATTGTTGCAAACATGTATGAGATGGATGTAATGGATGTAGATCTTGAATCTTTCTTGAATGTAATAGATCTTGACTTGAATGCTTGCTTGAATCATGAAACCCTACATCAAAAATGTTATCTCAAATACAAACATGATGCATGACGACTTTAACATGATGCTTGATACTTGAATTATGCTCCAAAATACTTGATAATCAACTCTTGAAGACTCTTGAATGCTCTTGGAAACTCTTGAATGCTCTTGTGAACTCAAATTTTCTATACGGATGCTTATTCAACTTGCTAGGAGAAAAATAAATGAAATAACCTTGTATTTATACTTGTTTATGCCAAATTTCTCAAAATTACAACACTACAAGCCAACATCAGATCTAGGAGAATAAAATCCCACCAAAAATTTGAATTTAATTTAATTTTAAGCCACATGGGAATCATATGCCATAAGTGGCATATGAGTTCCACTAGGCTAGGCTATGAGACACATTTTTCAAGAAATGCTTAGATTCATGTGAAATCCAGATCGAGGCACCGAAACATAGGTGCGACCCATATGCCCAAGGTGGCATATGAGTCCTAGATCACTAAATATGGGTCATACAATCTAAAAACACCTGAATCTTTATTGGATGTTAGTTTATGTTAGGATTAATCTTGGAAAGATGCATTAATTAAGGCTCATGGATGAAAAATAAGGCCAAATAAGGCATAAAGAAGCCCAATTTATTAATAAAACCCTAGATCAGTGTGAAAGTATTAGGATACACTTTACAATACCCTAAATAAGGCACAATTAGGTCCACTTAGTTTACAAGGGCCCAAGACCTAATGTGAATGTGTTAAACACATTACAACACTAAATCAAGGCCACATCAAGGCCAATTTGACAAGGAGGACCCAAACAAATGTTAACATGTAGAGGGATACATTTTTTCGTCATTACATCTAGCCTCCACTTTAGTGAGAGGAGGAACTTGCTTCAAACTCACACTAAAGTAGAGAAACTCGCATCAAGAAGGATCCCTATGTACCAATGCCAGTAAGATAGGATGATGATGATCAAGAGGGGTGATCAAGCCCCCAGGATAACCATCCTATGGTGAATCAACATAAACACAAAAGAACACACATGTAAAATGATATAAGGAGAAACAACAAGGCATAAACATACACTGCCAATGAGAAAGAGAAAACAAAACAAAAGGGGTGGATCAAGCTTTGACCATTTATCCATCGTGATGTGGGTCAGGTATAGGCTATTTTTCCAAAAATTCATGCTCACTCTGACACAAAAAAAGTTCAAGCATTTTGCTAGGCGAGTATCCAAAAAGGTGAGACACATACGCATGTGGCCAATATGTGATCACACAAATTATCAAGTGGCTATGAGAAATTCACGTCTTAGTTCAGCTTCCTGTACAACTAGAACAAATTTATACCTCCTGATAACTTTGAGAAGGTGCCACACAATGATGAACTTTGAGCTTCATGAGGCAAGCAAAGCTTCATATGCTTGAAACTCATGAACAAAAAAGATGGCTCCACAAGCAAGAAAAGTGTGTTATGCAAGGTGGCCATGATATAACTGAAATTGTAAGGATAAAATAGTATAAGGTACATCCAAAGGAGTTTTTATTAGTTCATGTAAGGTCTTAGCTTAGGAAACATTGTGTCTAATGTCTCCAAGAGAGGACCAATAAAATAATAGAAGGTTCATAACTTAGGGAATGTAGTGCGTCACATCTAGCCACTAAGAGGAATATAATATGCTAAGATAGATCATGCTCTTGAGGGACATCATACACAATGTAACCACAAAATGAAAGATGCATCACATGAAGTAAGAAGACTACACAATGAAACATGAAATGCAAAAGAATAATGCCAATGTAAGCCCCAAATTTAAAGAAAATGCTAAACAACATGTTGCGAGCAATTACTTTAAAATAGAAAATGATAAATGCTAACAATAAAGAGCACCTAAAAGGTAACTTGGAAAGCCCTATTCCAAATCATTTATTTCCAAATAAAGCTATGTCATGAAAGAGGGAAAAAGAGGTTGCCCCTAAAACTTCAAACACATGAGGGATCCATGGATTTTGGGTTAGTATGTTTTTGCTACAATGTTTTTAGAGATCTCAAAACTGTCATCATCCCCAAATACTCATGGAACAAGAAGAATGACACAAAGAGAGTGAAAACAAAGAAAAACCTTTCAGGTCAACATGGAAGAGACTTGAATGTCTTGATGCCTTGCGTCATCCCCAAAAGGAAAACAAAATAAAAATGAAATGATAAAGATAAAGGAAAATCTTTTGGGTCAAGATGGAAGAGACCTAAATGTCTCGATGCCTTGCTTCATCCCCAAAAGGAAAATAAAAGAAAAAAATAAAATACAAAGGTAAAATATTTATGACATAGAGAATAATATAGATACAAATAGAGGAATAACACAAAGAGAGAGAATTACATCAAACAAAACGTTATGGGGGATCACATTACACACATGCAACCACAAAAAATAAAAATAAACATTGAAAAAGACTAGTAAGAAAAATGTGATTCAACCTATTAGTAGGTCATCTGCATCACAATTGTGCTCATCGTATACAGAAGGTGGACAACTAGCCAAAGGTACAATAGCAAGTGTTGAACTAGGGTTGTTACCAAGTTCAAAACTCTTCTTAGGAGAATTGTTGTTTAAGCTCATAGAAGAGGAAAACAATGTTTTCAATTCATTATGCACTTCTTCGTCAATTTTAGCAACCTCATCATCATCATCCAAGATAATCACAATAGGAGGTCGAATGATAATGTATAGAGAAGGGTTTAAATACTATTGCGGTTGTAGTATCGATCTTTTTTGTTGTAGTGAGGGAGACTCATTATGTGTTGCTTCAATTAGATTTGGATTTCTATTTTCTTTGCTTGTTTCTTCTTTTAATCTTCAAGCAAGAGCATGAAATATATGCATACCCTATCTAGCATTTCTATTTATTTTAGTACGACTTTCAAGTTGCGTTTTTGTAGGAGTGGGTTTATTAGCCATTGGTTTCTTTTCTTCCCTAAGGGGAGGAAAGAAAGGAACCATGGAAGGTTTTTCAACCACTTTCTCTTTAGCTCGGTAAACTTTTTTTTATCTTAGGAGGTGTGATGAGATTGTTTTTTCTATGTCTTTGTCTTTTATAGGAGATAGGAAAAGGATATATCTCATGTTGGTCTTCGTTGTTTTGGATATCTTTAGGTTCAATCATTGTTTCATCAAGGATGGTAAGCTCGTTCATAGGTTGAGGCATGTTTGTAAGTGATAGTTTTTCTATGCATTTCGCCTTAAAATTTTGGTAGGATTTAAAAAAGAAGTTTTCTCAAGGTTTAATAGGTTCCATAAGCTCAGCCCAAAACAAATCTAATGAAAAATTTCCATGGGAAGACATAGGGTTAAATCCACTATGATGCATAGTAATGATTTCATCGTCAAAGGGAAAATTTAAGCATTTATGCACAACTGATGAGATGACTTCCATGGAGCATAGCTATGGGTAACCAAGCTTCACATAGAATTGGTCTGATGTCAAGATGATGAAAAATGAGGCATCTAATTATTGTGATCCTATTTGTAAAGGAAGGGCGATCAATCCCATTATAAGGCATGCAAAATCATTATGTATCTTTATCCATGATTTCACTTTATCATATGTTTCTTGATATAGTTCATGCACAAGTAAAAATTATTGAGTGATCACATTCTCTCCACATACAAGATCAATTAATATCCCATTAGTAGGCCTATCATTGATTCATCTATCTATGTAAAGAGGACCGTCGGGTGTATTTCTAATAATTTCTTTAGATGAGAAAGCAATTTCTAGAGGATTTTTAGTTTGTCTCTTGTGAGGTTGAGTTTCAATCGATTCAATCAAACCTTTTTCAATATTATCTATAGGACCTTGCTCAATGATATCCATAGGACTTTGTTGAATTGTATCCATGTCCTCATCATTCATGTCAACAATCATCACATCACGCTTTGTAGTTTTAGTAGCTTTGACAAATGAAATATTATGATTAGGAATGGGGTTGGTAAATATTTGCAAGTATTGGTTGTGAGGGGAAATGGACTTATTTCCTTGATAATTAATACCACCAATTGAAAGATGACTAGAATCAATGAGGTCTTGCACATGATGATTAAGATGCTTACAATATTCCATGTTGTGTCCATTTTGTTGGTGATAGTGGAAGATAGCATTCAATCTAAATTTGGAGGTAAAGGCTTATTAGGATCGAGAGTTTTAACAGGAGGTAAGGTAATCATTTTCTATTCTAAAAGTTGTGACATTTTGTTATGAAGGGTGTTAGGTAAGGGAGTGAATTATCTAGCCAGATCTCCAAATGTGAAAGGAGTTGTCTTCCTTATAGCAATCACTTGGGTATCAACATGTTGAGCTATTTGTTGAGAGGGATTAAGTTGAAGGAATTCATAACAACAGAAAATTATATACGCCCTTTGAAATGGTACAATTTCACTTAATTTGGGAATAATTAATGATAAATTGGACTTAATATCACCTTGATCTAGTGTTGTGATGAGTTTTACACATCTACACATTAGGTCTTGGGCCATTTTAAAGCTAAATAAACCTAACATTTCCTTAGTTTAAAGTTGTAGAGTGTATTTATTTACACCTTCACATTAAATTTAGGAGGCTTGTAAACAATTGGACCTAATCTAGTTTTGTAATGTGTTGTACACTTTTACAATGGATTTGGGGCCCTGTTTAGTTGAATAGAACTATTTTTTCCTTAATTTAATGTTGTAGAGTATATTTACTTACACTTTCACATTGAATTTTGAGACCTCTTTCATTTATGACCTTAATATCATCATTAATAGGTCCACAAGACCCTATATTGTGCATCCCAAGGCACATTTGAATCAAAATTTTGACAATATCAATACATAAACTTAATTTCATAACACCCCAACACTTTTTCCACTTAAAATGGCCCTGCGGGATCCATACAACACCCTGGGCATCTGTGTCCCACCTAGGTGGGACCCATATGCTAGATGTGGCGTATGAGCCCCATTTGGCCTATTTTTAAGGTTTTGAGTAGGAAAATTTGGTTTTAAGTTAAAATTTCATGAATGTCAGCTTGTGGGATCTAATTAACAGGATACTAGATGGATTGCCTATATAAATGAGGTATCAAATCATTAGTTCACATAATCCTTCATGATATCAAGTCAAGAAATCAAGAGTTCAGCATTCCAAGACTTTCAAAGATCATCAAAAGAGCATTCAAGATCATTTCTAAGGCATTCAAGGGAATATTCTTCATCATTTATTGCAACAATTGAAGATTCATCATCATTTCAAGGATATCAAACATCAAGCATGTTATTGAGCTAGTGTTGTGATGTTGCATTCAAGATCAAATGTTAAGCATTGTTCTACACTTATCTCAAGATCTAGATCTACATCCTTCATGGCCATTTCATGTTAGATTGCAGATTCATAAGACATCATTCAAGTTATTATTATTCATGTTTCATGTTCCATGTCCTTATTTCATTGTCTCATCATTTGGTTTAATTACCTGAAAGGGGTTTGACCAAGGAAAACCCCCATTTACTAACAAATAAACAAGTTTTTCTCCCTCTACACGTGTGATTGTAGATCTAGGTGTCTTGTAGCTTGAGGATCCCTTGAAGATTAGGTTAAAAACTTGGAGAAAGTTTTTGGAGTTATCCACTCATTCGCAAGGTTGCTATCTTCACAAAAAGTCATCTACAAGTCTGAAATTAGGGGTTCAGATCCAAAAATGAGTTTGGAAGGAAAGAGTAGAGATTGGAGTATAGATCTAAAATTTGAATTCTCAAAAAGGTGAAATAGGACTGATACATCAGAAGTGGCATATGAGTCCCACTACATGCATTTTATTAGATTTTTGTAGTTCTAGATACCCTTTTCCTAGAAGCTTGTTTTAGACAAGAAACCCTAATCTGGGACTAATATGCCCAAACTAGTGTATGAGTCATAGTGGGAGAAAATTTTAGTTTTTTCAACATTTTTTAGTCCTCATTCAAGCCTCTACAAGTTTGCAAGTGCACCCTTATGATTTTACAACTTTCTGTTTTTATTTATATGCGTTTCTAGGTCATTCGTTCAAGTTTCATGCATCACTAGGTTTAAATAATTGATCTTGCATTTCATTAATCTTTCCAAGCCTTAACTTGGTGGTGAACCCATCTTTAGTCATTAATTAGACCTTAGGATGCCCTATTGTCAAATCTCTTTCCCCTTTCTTAATTGGATTGAGATCTTTAGGGTTTCCTTGAATGTGGAGTATAGAAAGCTTATTGTCCTAGGTCCTAAACCCTAGCGATGACAACTTTTTGTCTTACATTTTGGTGAACCTACATTTAGAACATTTTATTTTATGATTTGTAGTGCATTATCATCCTTGATCTAGCTTTCATTAACTTTGCATTAGGTTTTGTACTAGTTACTTTGCATCTAGGGTTTCAAAATATTGCATTAGTGAAAGTACATATAGGTTGCATTTTTACATCTTGAATCACTAAAAATCATCTGAAATCTACATTTGCATTTAGTTCAGACATCATCCAAACCAAAAAGCATAGAAAGCACTAATTTTTTTCTAAAATTTGTGAAAAGAAACCCTAACTATGACTCATACGTCCCTCTGGATGATTTAGTCCTAGTACAAATTTTAAACTCCCTTTTACAACATTGAAAACCTCATTTATATGATTTCTAAGTTTGCTAGTAACATATAGTATCAATCTGGAAAGTTTTAGTACTTTTTGTTTTATGCATCTAGGTCAAAAACATCAATTTGGGGTAGTCATTTTTGAAATCATTTCAATATCAAAAATCATCAAATCTAAAAATGTTCACATTTCTAAAAATTTGCATAATATGGATAAAAGTACTTTTCACTTTTTCATATACAATGTTTACATTCATAAAACATTGCATAAGTTTGACAAAATTTCTTTTCATTGTTGCATACACAATGTTTTCATTCTTAAGGATTTTCATACATTTGTTAAAAGTACTTTTTATCTTTGAATATATATTGTTTACACTCTTGAAGTGCATTGTGTAAGATGGGTAGAAGTGCTTTTCATTTTTTTTCAAACAATGTTAGTACCAAGTACCGTTCTATACATGCTAAGAAAAAGTTCATATCCTCTTCCTATGAGAGTGTTTTAGTGAAAGAGAATACAACATTGGACAATCCTAAAGATCATATTCATTCTTCTCCTAATATCTTTCCTATTTGTGAAGAAGATATTTTGGTGTTAGAAGAACCAATCAATGGGAGTTTTGAGAGTCCTAGTTCTTTCTCTCCTCTTACCTCTCTTAGTGGAAAAGACATTGATGATCAAGAAGAAACAACCATAGGTAATTATGATGATAACATAACAAAACAAGATACCTACCTACATAACACTTCAACTAGTCTACATTCATCTCTCAACACTTTCCCCTCTTGTGATAATGTTTTAGAGGATGAAATTGAATGTGAGGAGAGTATGTTGGTGTTGGATGATTAAACCTTTAAGATCTATGACAAACCTCTTTATGTTTCTTCCCCTACCTAGATCCTATTTTGGAAGACATTATGGGACAAAGGAGTGGAAATTTGGACAATCTTGACAATCGCATTTGCTCTTCACCTAGTTGTGAGGAATATGCTTTGATGTTAGAAAATACAACCAATGAGACTCATGAGAATCGTATGTGTATCTCTTCCCCTAGGAAAAATATTATTGAACAAGAAAACACCATGATAAGCAAGAAAATATAACCATTGATAACTCCATTACTTGTGATGAAGTAATTTTATAAGAACCAACCTTTAAATTTTAGGAACATCTAGTTTGTAGTTCTCCTAAAAACTCTCCTCCTAGGGAGGATATACTAGTGCAAGAAAATGTGAACATTGACACATGTCTTTCAAACTCTAAAGCTTCCTTAGATGAAGATGATGAAGTGACATTAGATTCCTCTTCACTAAGAGATCATGAAAATAAAGACAATTTTGATGAGGTGATGACGACAAAAAATGGATCTCCTTTACTTAGTGAGCCTCCTAAGTCAGCTCTCGTCAGTGAATCACATAAGAAAATAATAGGTTTCTTGAAATCTATGATGCAATCTAATAGTAATAATGTTTTGCAAAAACCAAGTTATAACTTAGATGCTCAAACATGTAGGAAACCACAAACCTCTCCCATTTCATTATCATCACCTCAACATATTTTTCCTAGTGCTCCTTGTTCACCTTTTCATAATATAGTTGAAGATCTTAAGAAGACTCCTGCTAATATATCCATATGGCGACTTATTCAACTATCACCTACATACAAGTGCCTATTTCAATAAATATTGAAAATAAAGTAGGAGGAGATCCAAGCTTCTATGAAATTGAATAATGTACCATCCTTCTTTCATCCTACATAAGTTACACAGTCAGAAATCACATTCCCTAAACATGAATTACCCCCACTCAAGATTCAGAACTAAAATGAAGCCTTGATGATAAAGGTGATCATTAATGTAACCAAAGTTAAGCACACTTTCATAGACAATGGAGCAGGTCTTAATTTTTGTAGCATTGACCTCCTAGAAAAAATTTGCATGGACAAGAGGCTTATCCAACTTAATTATTTTCATATTTTTGGCTTTGACAATGTTAATTGGAAACCATTAGGAAGTATTAAATTACCTATTGAGGTCAAATCTGTAGTTTTTCCTACCCCTATCCATATCATGCTAGTACCTCTTTCATACAATCTTCTCCCAGGGAACCATGGATTGATGCTATGAAAGGAGTCCCATCTACTCTTCACTGTGTAATGAAATTTGAATACAACACAATTATTCCATAAAAAAAGTACCCTTTACTTGACATGGGATTAATTCATGATAAAATGGACTTAATGAGGCCCTAATATAGCATTTTGAGGAATTTTATGCATCCAAATTAGGTCTTGGAACCTTATAAATTGAATAACATACTTTTAACAACGTCTTCTAAAGCTGTTGTAAAGTCTTGTAAAGGAATTTCTCACTTTTCTAGGCTTAATTAACCTATATCTCCCTAATTCAACATTATAAAATGTGTTTAATAACATTATTACATCAATCTAGAAGGTTCTTGAATTAAACTTAATGTTAATATAGTGTTGTAATGTGTCTTACACGTTCACATTGGATGTTGTGCCTTTCTAGGCTATGTGGACCTCATTTTAGTGTTGTAAAGTGTATTTAATCACACTTTCACATTGAATTTTGTGTCCCAAGCCCTAATTACTCTTTACATCATCATTAATAGGCCCCTATTACCCCATATTGTGCATCATGAGGCATAATTTGATCAAATAACTAACATAGTCATCATATAAGCCTAATTTTCTTACTTCTCGACATTCCAGCTAGAAAAAATGGCCCCTATGGGACCCATTTGCCATTAGTGGAAAATTAGTTCCATCTAGGTGGGACCTATTTTCCATTATTGGTGAATGAGTCCCATTTGAGCCATTTTCGGGTTTTGAGTGGGAAAAAACAGGTTTTAAGTTTAATTTTTCTCCATGTCATCCTGAGGGATCCAATTAACTAGAAAATAAAGTGAATTTCCTATAAATTTACCTCTCTAAACTCATTTTTACATCCATTAACTTAATTCACACCCATTCTTCATTATTCATCCATCAATCTTTCATCTCAAGTCAAGTATCTTAGGGTTTTTACAATGCAATTCAACAAGTAAGCTTCTAAGGACATTCAATGGCCGAATCTTCCTCCATTGTTGTATAATTTCAAGATCAAACTATCATGAAAATTTAATCAACTCCATTTTTGCATGTTTTATTACTTTATTTCATCATTTGGTTTAATTACCTAGAAGGGGTTTGACCAAGGCAAACCCCCATGCCCTAACATTCAACATCTCTCTCTCTCTCTCTCTTGTCTTCTGTGTTTGGAAATTTAGGTCTCTTGGAATCTTGGAAATCATTAAAGATCAAGTTGCAAGGTTTCTTAAGTCTTCCTCTCATTCAAAGAGTCAAAATATCAACAAAAATTCATTTTTAGACTGGTAAATTAGAGTTTCAGAAGCAGACACCTTTAGGGCAGCAAAGTGCAAATCGGAAGCTTCGAAATCCACGTTTGAAAATATAGAAATTCAAAAGTGAACTCATTCACCATGGGTGGTGAATGAGTCCCACCTCAAGGTTAGTTTTTGTATTTTTACATTTTTAGATACCTTTTTGTCAAAAATGGGTTTCAGTACAGTTTGGAAGAACTAGGAATAATTCACCCAGAATGGAAAATGAGTTCCACTAGGCATAAATTTCAGCATCAACAACATTCTAGAAGTCATTTCCAGTCCTCATCTATATCTTCGGTGCACACTTTCAATCTGATTCATTTATGTTGCAGTTTTCTATTTGTTTTTAGGTGATTTTGTATTACATAATGTGTTTTCAAACAAGTTGCTTTCCTTTAGTTTCTACTCATTAGTCAATCATTCTCATTCATTTCTTGCATTCAAGAATTATATCTAGGCATATTGTATCCTTAGTATATCCATATTGCATTGACTTTGAATGTAACATGAGCATTTTTTTTCCCATCTTTCTCCTTCTAGGTGAAAAACCCTAGGAGAGCTAGAAAGCAAGTGGGTGCGAAAATCCTATGCTACATTTTAGTGAACCTAATTTTTTAATACTTTTGTTTTCTGATTTGGAGTCCTTCATCATCATAGATCTAGGTTGCATTAGGATTTTCATGATTAATTTGCATGCTAGGTGTTGAATTTTGCATTCATAAAAAGTGCATTTAGGTTGCATTTTTGGCATCTAAATTCATTTAATTTTTTTGAAATTTTGCATTTTTCATTTAGGATTGCATCATAGCACTCAGAACACATCAAAATCCCTCAAAAATTTCTTAAAATTATGAAAAAGGTCCATACTAGGACTCATTCGTCACCCTGGGCGAATCAGTCCCTTCTGACCCCTGAAACTGTCTTTTACAGAGCTGAAAACCCTATTTTTAGGCTTTTGTTTGGTGCCATTTCATACCTGTATCAGTTGGTTGTAGTTTTGTATCATCCATTTCATCAAATCTAGCCTAAATTAGCTCATTTCATGCATGGTTTACATTTTACATTTGCATTCTCATCTTGTTACATAGCATAATCAGTCAATTATCATCTAAAAATTGCATTTCATTTCAATTTTTTACATTGCATTTTGAGTTGGCATAGATTTTCATTTCAAAATTTTAGTTTCAATCTTCTCCAAATTTGCAAAGAAAAATCTAGTTAACAAACATTCAAGTTCTTCATTCAATGCATTCCCTAGTTATGATAGTCTCCTAGCACAAGAGAATGAAAATGTTAACACTTGTCTTAAACTTACACTCCCTCCTATCTCTCCTATTTGTGTGGATGATGTGTTAGATGGGAATACAAACATAGCTAAACATGATTATCATAAATTTCCTTCTCCTAATACCTATCCTTTCTGCAACGAAGGTATCTTGGTGAATGAAGGTACAATCATTGAGCATAATGAAAGTCTTGTTTGTCCTTCTCCTCATTCCCCTTGGGAAGATAGTATAACAACACAAGATGAATGCATTACCACCACCTTATCTAGTCTCTACTCATCTCCCAACATTTCCCCTATTTGTGAAAATACTTTCATGAATGATCATGACCAACACATTTGTGAGGAGAATATGTTGGTATCAAGAAACCCAACGATTGAGAGTTATAACAGTATTTCTCTCCTTCCTAATGTTCCTAACAATTGGCAGGCTCTATTTGAACAAGAAGATCCAATCATTGAGACACATGAAAATCCTAGTTGTCCTCCCCTTCATGAATCCCCTATTTATTATGAAGCTTTGACATATGATGCACCTCTTGATTGTCACTTTCCTCAAAGCTCTCCTACTAGGGTAGATACTATGGCACAAGACAATGAGATTATGGACAACAATAAACTTTTCCCCTCTCCTAATATATGTCATATTAGTGAAGACGATATTATGGTGTTACATGATCCAATCAATGAAAATCATGGGAATCTTATGAGGGTACACATCATAGACCAAGACAATTCAACCATGGATAGCTCCCTTATGATGATGACATTTTAGAAGAACATGTCCTTGAATGCCAAGAACATTTGAATTGTCATTCTCCTAACAATTCTCCTCCTAGGGAGACTATTATGGTGCAAGAAAATGATATGTCTTCCTTAGGGATACATCAAACCAAGACTCCCGAGGTTATGCATGCACAAGTGTCCATTATATCCCCTTCAATCAATGAACCGCCTACATACCCCGTGGGAAATCCAAAAAATCCTCTAATTCTTTACCCACCATCACACAAGCAACAAAATCAACACCAACCCTAACTCATCCTTTACCCACCATCACACAAGCAAAAAAATCAACACCGAACCCAACTTATCCTTTACCGATCCAAGCATAATGTTTCATACCAACCAAGTTACAATGACCTTGCTCACATATGTAACAAAGTATATACAATCAAAGACAATCAAGCTGAAACTTTTTTTACTTATCCACATAAATAGCATTAGTTGCTACTCTTTGCCATGCAATAGTTGTAGGATCATAGCATACTCACCATTGCATGTCTTACATCCATCGCAAGGGGTAGCATACCATCATCCATTTCAAGCTCACTAATAGGCCAACACTGGGTGCAAATAATAAGAAAGATTTAATGCTTTATAATGAATTTCAGTTTGGTCTATATGTGTCAATCCGGGGGGTAAACTTGTGAAAGGTGTCATGACTATATGCCAATCGAAGGGGTGAAAGCCATCAGATGAATTGTTATGAATGCAGCTATGGAAATAAACCTACAACAAATCAAAATGAAGATTGATTCCATTGACAGGAACTCTCACTTCCTAGTGACAAAAAAAACAACTCACAAGAATTATAGAATTTGAATGAACTAGAAACCACACTTGAAAATAATATAGAAACAACATTCAATCAAGAAATAAAATAAACAAACTGCTAAGCTACATAAATCATAATGAAATAAAGGTACAAGAATTTAAATTATGTAGCTATTAAAGTTTTAAATCTATTGTAACTGAACCAAGCTGAAAGGAAATAACGCATAGCCATATTAACAATATAAATAAATAAATTTCTTCATGCATCACCAGGGAGTGGGCCCTTGCTCCATGGCTCGTAGGTGAAAAGAAAGAGGATGTCCTATGTGATCAAAAGAAACACTGTCATTTTATTTATCAGAAATTCACTACAAATTATGTGTACAGTAATCTCTTTGTACAATATTCTGCGTGTACTAATTTTCTCACACCAAAGTCTACTCTTGAAATCTACATTAGAGCTGATATATATATACAACTGCAAGCTATAATAATTGCATACAATAATAGCTAATTTTTTGGGAAAATTGCATATGAATGGTTTGCATGAAACCTAGCGATATATTACAAATGACTTTGTTACACCCACCCGCAACCAAGAAATAGGAAACGACTGAATTTTAGTTTCCTCCAAACTAATAACAAGAACACATTTATTATGGATTACACTCTTTAATAACTAGCACATAAATCACGGGTTCTCCTCAATCAGCTCCTGCAATTGAATCTGATGTGGCAGTAACAATTGATAGACAGGTCTACATGCTGAAATAGCCACTATGAGGTGATGACTTGGTGGAACATAAAAAGAACTCAACATGGAGTGGCAGAAACATGGAATGAATCCATGCGGTTGAAGAATGAAAATGCAGTAGACGTGATAACAACTAGCATGTGTGAGTACGTGCATTAAATAAAATGGCCAAAGGAAGGCTTCCATTGGATGAAATAATGCATAGTCAACACCAAAGATACCATCACACAGGTTGATGTCAACTATAGATGAGGAAACTACAGTAGTAAACACAAACTTCATGTGACAGGAAGTTCCTTCATAAACTGTGATAGGAAATCTTCTTGTTGCAAACTATATTCTCCAAGGCATAAAATAATAATTCTTATTAATAAATACAACCAATGATTATTTTTCATATTTTTATCCAAAAACTATATTAAATATCACTTATATATGTTAAATCATAATCAACTTAAAATGGAAAAATGGTAAGATATTGAATGGAAATCGAATGTGGGGATGAATATGAAGGTGTATGAAACATGTTAAAATATGGCATGAAGTGGGACATGACTATCTCTCTTCACTCACCTTTATCCAGCACTAAGTGGGGGCAAGGGGTTCAATAGCCTTGACCTTTTATGTCACTTGTCGTTGTCTCTTTTGACTTATCGTCAACCTTTCATGAACATGTAAGAGCAAGCTTGGGATGTGGATGACATGTCTTAAGATTGACTAGCATGTGACATATTATCATTTTTCATGATGTAGCTTATCGAAAACATATGACTTGGCATAGGGCTTTTCAAATAAGCTCTCATACCTTCTTCTACTTTAAAGAAATTGCTCACAGTAATGGTGTTAGCAACCACTTTAAAGTGGGGGGCATACATATGCAACATCCTTTTGCAAATTTCATGGTGTGATTTACATTTTCATGTGATGTGTCTTCTCCAAGTGGTGGTTTCATTGGGTTCGATGCCTTCCAAGAGTGTATGATCAACTGAAGTGGCTTGATGCGAAAAAGGCATCCCATGGATAACGATCTGACATCCTGAATTCTCCTCTCTTGGAGACATTAGGCACAATGTTCCCTAAGAAGAAGAACTTACACGAACAAAGAAAAATCCCCTTCAATTTTTTTTTACATGACATTCAAAAGCATTTACAAAAAGCATTACCTCGTGGTGCCTTATAAATGTTATCAAGAGTATAACTTTGGTATGGTTTGTATAAGGGGAAGCTGACACACTGGCATGACTTTCTCATTATATGGTGGGAAGTTGACACACTAGCATGAATTTATCAGTAAACCACTTCTTTTGGGCTTTCTCACCCCGTGGACAACCAAAATTTTTGTGGCCCCAGAGTCAGTATGCATCTTCTTTTAGGACAAACAACCTAGATCTGATCCACAACTAGCTGTACAAACGATCGAAGCTTGATCCACCTTTTCATTTTCATCTTTATCTTTCTTTCCTTTTCATGGTTTTGTATCTTTGGGGATTGACCTACATATGGATCTCTCTTGAATTTCTACTTTAGTGTGAGTTTGAAGCAAGTTCATCCTCTCACTAAAGTTGGGGCTAAATGTGTCATAGAAAAAAGTACCCTTTACTTGACATGTGATTAATCTATGATAAAATAGACTTAATGAGGCCTTAATCTAGTGTTGTGAGGCATTTTATGCATCCACATTAGGTCTTGGACCCTTATAAATTGAATAACATGCTTTTAACGGTGTCTTGTAAAGGTGTTGTAAAGTCTTGTAAAGGAATTTCATGCTTTTCTAGACTTAATTAACCTATTTCCCCCTAATTCAACATTATAAAATGTGTTTAATAAAATCATTACATCAATCTAGAAGGTTCTTGATTTAAAATTAATATTAATCTAGTGTTGTAATGTGTCTTACACATTGGATGTTGTTCCTTTCTAGGCTGTGTGGACCTCATTTTAGTGTTGTAAAGTGTATTTAATCACACTTTCACATTAAATTTTATGTCCTAGAACCTAATTACTCTATAAATCATCATTAATAGGCCCTATTAACCCATATTGTGCGTCCTAAGCCATAATTTGATGAAATAATTGACCTAGTCATCATATAAGCTTAATTTTCTTACTTCTCGACATTCCAGCTAGCAAAAATAGCCCCTATGGGACCCATTTTCCATTAGTGGTGAATTAGTCCCATCTAGGTGGGACCCATTCACCATTAGTGGTGAATTAGTCCCATCTAGGTGGGACCCATTTTCCATTAGTGGCAAATGAGTCCCATTTGATCCATTTTTGGGGTTTTGAGTGGGAAAAATTAGGTTTTAAGTTTAATTTTTCTCCATGTCAGCCTGAGGGATCCAATCAATGGGAAATTAAGGTGAATTTCCTATGAAAGAACCTCTATAAACTCATTTTTACATCCATTAACTTAATTCACACCCATTCTTCATTATTCATCCATCAATCTTTCATCTCAAGTCAAGCATGTTAGGGTTTTTATATTGCAATTCATCAAGTAAGCTTCTAAGGACATTCAAGGGCTGAAACTTCCTCCATTGTTGTAGAATTTCAAGATCAAATCATCATGAAAAGGTATTCAACTCCATTGTTTCATGTTTCATTACTTTATTTCAACATTTGGTTTAATTACCTAAAAGGGGTTTGACCAAGGAAAACCCCCATGCCCTAACATTCAACATCTCTCTCTCTCTTGTCTTGTATGTTTACAGATTTAGATCTCTTGGAAACTTGGAAATCATTAAATATCAAGTTCCAAGGTTTCTTAAGTCTTCTTCTCATTCAACAAGTCCAAATATTAACAAAAAACCATTTTCAGACCCGTAAATCAGAGTTTTAGAAGCAGACACTTGTAGGGCATCAAAGTGCAAATCGGAAGCTTTGGAATCCACCTTTGAAAATCTAGAAATTCAAAAGTGGAATCATTTTCCATGGGTGGAAAATGAGTCCCACCTCAAGGTCAGTTTTTGGATTTTTTACATTTTTAGATACCCTTTTGTCAGAAACAAGTTCTGGTACAATTTGGTAGAACTAGGACTGATTCGCCCAGAATGGCGAATGAGTCCCACTAGGCCTAAATTTCCGCATCAACAGCATTCCAAAAGTCATTTCCAGTCCTCATCCATATCTCAAGTGCACACTTTCAATCTGATTCATTTTTGTTGCAGTTTTCCATTCATTTTTTGGTGATTTTGTATTACACAATGTGTTTTCAAACAAGTTGCTTTCCTTTATTTTCTAGTCATTAGTCAATCAATATCATTCATTTATTGCATTCAAACATTATATCTAGGCATATTGCATCCTTATTCTATCCATATTGCATTGACTTTGAATGTAACATGTGTTGGACACTAGGAACACTGAGAGGGGGGGTGAATCAGAGTTCCACACTTTTTGAATTTTAAATCAGATCTTAAACTTTCAACAACAATATTAAACTTTAATAGCATCCACAATATACACGTAGAAATAAAACATGCAATCACATTAAAGAGACAATGTGAACACCATAACACCAGAATTTTTATGTGGAAACCCTGTTAGGGCAAAAACCACAGTGGAGATTAATGCACAAAGTATACTATGTTAAAAGTATGATAAAAAGGGATTGCACTTGCATTTAGGTGCACTTCCTAGAGCTCATTGCTCAAAAGGAAAGGCTCACTTCCTTACAAAATATTTGAGAATATAACAAAAAGAATGAACTGGGAAATTAGCATCTCCAAATGCCTGAATTTAGTTCCAATAAAGCACATGAAATAGATTCTGGATCTTCTATCCAATTCACAGTTCTACTATGCTCTGCTCTTCTCTACTCTCCTACAAAAACCCTTCTATAGCAGGGTGATCCCACAATACTAGTTTACAATTTTTGCCCAAACTAGACACTGAACTAATTTTTTCTAACAAAATATTCACTTTTAGACACCTATAGTGGCTAAACCGTGAGGAATTTGAAGATGATACAAACTAGTGATTTGTGAAATTTTGTCTTTAGATTCTAAACATATTTTTTTCAAAAATTTTGGAATCAGATTGCAGTTCTTTTTCCATCTCCTTCGAAAACAAGTTTTTTTAGTAAACACCATTTTTAAGGAGTGACGCTCACCGTATAACACATAACTTTTTTTCCATGAAGGATAGAATTATAATTTTTTTGAATTTAGATTTGTAACTATGATGTCTAGTGCTTCCAATTGGTTTCATAGTGTTTTATTGATTTTCTTTTCCTTAATCAATTTTTGAATTCAAACAAATTACAATTTAGACATAGGCAGACCATATAACACAACTTTTTTTGTATGTATTGAAATTAATTTTTTTTTTGTTGGATCAAGGACTTCAATATCTAGTGCACTCATATTTTTCAATTTTTTTTTTGATAATCTTCTATTTTTCCACATGTATAGAACATAGAGCTTGATTTTTGATGAAAAACCTACATTCACAAGAAATAAAAAATAAATATAATAATCAAATTAAATTTAATTAAAATTATTCTTGTTTAAAAGCTTATAATAAGAAATACATACTTACAAAAATAAATTTTAAATGAATTCATTTGATCCCCCAAAAGCTAAATCAAAAGTGGTTTTTTATCAGCATTTTGTTAGGTGTAAAGGAGACTCTGTTATAGGTATGGTTTAAAAATGGCGGGGTTCTATTAAGGGGATTAGTCTAAGGTGGTTTGATCAAACCCTCTTCAATTGGAGTCCTTTAAATGAAACTTTTCAAGGCTTAAATCATTATATTTTCTAAAAATATGTGATTTCAGATAAAATCAGGATCTCCTAGAAAGTGTAAACCACTATTGTGGTAGCACCCAGCAAAAACAAAATTCACTCAATAGATCTTCTGATATTAGCCCATATAGCTGCTTTGCACTACTTCGCTTTCACACCTTCTCACTTCTTGATCCACTCTCTAAAATGATTTTTCGATCTCACATCTATATCCACTAACAATATTTTATTTCTATATGTCGGCTTTAAACAAAATATAATATTCTTCCACATGTTAGCTCAAATTATCAATTAGAATTAATGTGTACGCACACAAGTCAGCTAGACTGTAGTAGGGACCCAAATAAAAAATCCCAAAATAAGAAATAGGAAAAAAAATATTTCCTATACATCCGTGAAATGCCATACACAACAAGTCGGTCATAATGTGAAAATAAACAATAAATAATTCTACTGAATCTCCAAAATCATACACCAATCAATGAAACATTGCAAAAATTATCAATAAGGAAACATACATTCTTGAGAAGCTTTTCTGGGGATCCACATAACAAAATAATGATTTGGTGAAGTATTCCAACCAATTTTCCAACTAGATACTCTATTCTTCATGCTTTCTACCAGTAGATTACAATCTTCTACTTTTCTTGCTGGTAGGAACTACTTCTAAACTGTGGACCATACTACTCTAGTTACCATCAATGACAACAGTGGTAACCAAAAACAATCTACCAAAGCTATATGCCAACAATCTCCCCCTTTGGCATTGATGGCAACACTTAGTGAAAAATGACTAAGTGTCAAAAACTCAAAAACATTGCTCCCCCTTTGGATGTCAAGGCATTTTTCACTACATTCTCTCCCTCGTTGACATCAATGACAAAAACTTAATTTTCTCTCCCCCTTATAAATTTTACTACATTCTCTCTTACTGCATTCTCTCCCCCAATTGAAAAAAAAATGTTGCAACTGCTACTGAATTCAGAAAATTATTTTATACTTATCTTTCATCTATGGGAGAAATTTATTCCAAGAGTCCACTACAATCTCAGTAGCAATTATCAGGTTGTTATTTTATGATGTTTTGTTGATGACCTAGACAAGGGATTCAGGAATTGTAATGGCTCCTTCCAGCTTTTCTCCTTTCTTCATAATTTCAATCATTTGCTCTAATTTGCATTCAGTTTGTTCCTTCACTCTCCAGAAAGTATCCATAAGAGTGCTTCTGGAAAGGTGAACCTTTGCATGATCAACTTGCAACTCATGAACCTTCTTTCTAACTTCTCCATCCTTGTCCTGAACCATACTGCAATCCTAACCTATTCTAACAAGCTCATTTTTTATTTTCTCCAACTTGTCCTTATATTTACCAACCACATGAGGACACCTAAGACAATAATTATAGATCTTGTTTGTTGAGTCAATGCACTGTCTTAACACATTCATTTTATTTTTTAGTTTGGTGAGAGATAGCCTAAACTGTATCTTCAGATGCTAGATTATTTCCTCCTCTTTTATGTCTTGGGGCATAGATTCCATAGAATCCTTGAGACATTCAATCAATTCTTCTGGAAGTACATTCTGTAGACTTTCTAGTTCAATGTTGTTATCAATAAAGTATCTTCGTAGAGTGTCCTCAATGAGATCCTATTCATATGATGGTCCATTTATCCATATGTCAGTTAACTTTTGCATTCCATCTTCTTCTTGAACAATTTGTAGTATCTTTGACTTGAATAGAGCACCTTCTTCATCACTCTCCTTTGCTAATATCACATCCGGTTCACCTGGTTTTGGTTCATCTCTTGGTGTATATTCTTCAAAGTCATCATCGGCTATATCCACAATCATCTTCTCTTTACCTTTTCCCTCAACTTTTGTTGATATAGGTGTCGAAGGGATGTCACCATCCAACTCTCTTTCTCTCTTCTACTTTTTCTCCATCTTTCCGGAGGATGATCCAACTTCAACCATTTTTATCAAGAGAGGAATATCACTTACACCAAAATTTCCTAAAAAATTCCTAAAGAATCTTTCATAAGCTTGTTCACCATTTTTAAAAGAGTTGAAATGCTAAAAAAATTTCTTGCAAACTGGCAAATTTTCCTTGCATACAACATTGTCATTCTGAGGCAAGAATTTTAGGAAACACATCATAATGCATATAGCTAGGGTGCCAAACCTAAAAGATTAATATATATCCTTCGCTAATTGCACATTCTCCATCAATTGATCCTTTAGAAATATACATAGATCAAAGTCTTCATTTTCTATTATCATCTTGTGAGCGATGAAAACTGCACTTGCCGAGGTTGATCCTTCTCTATTTCTGAAGAAATTTTTATAAGAAATTCCATGTGCAATATACCTCATTAATGGATCTTTGATTGTTGAGATTACCATAGCCCTTTGATCTCCTGTTACTTCAGTTAGGGCTTTGACTTTGACATTCCGAATTGACTTCTTTTTTGGAACAACACCAACATTGCACAATCCTATTAGATTTCTGATTGCATCCTTAGAAATTTGATAGGGTTTATCCATAGTAAGGACATCACCATCCAATCTATTCAAGATAAACCGAACTACCTCTATATTGACAAAATGAGGAAATTCGTTCTAGATGTCCAAGTTCTTATGTTTCACTTCTCTAAGCTTCTTTAATTCGTTGGAAGACAACAAATTTCTTACATCCCTAACCTTTCGACTACTATATTCATCCAGAGTTACTGTTTCCTTGATTTTCTTCATTTTCGTACGGAACAAGGTTCTACTGATCACAAAATAAATAGGAAATTGACAAGCAATTGAAATACCTGAAGAATTCACTACTAAATTGATTTTCGCTCTTTCAAAATTTTGTTGAAAAGGTTCTCCAGCAGTTCTTCTTTGGTGCACGGTTGCAATTGAGGGTTCCAAATTCCCTTTTATAACTTTTCATACCTATCTTTTTTGTCACATTAAATGCTTTTCCCTAGAAGTTCTGATTACTCTGTTTTCAAAAAACAATAGAAAAATACATCTACAGACCTTCAAGAAGTGATCACCAATACATTTGAGGATGAATAACACACCAACTGACAACTTCCTATGATCCCATACCAACTTCACACATAGGGGGAAAAAATATTTTCATGAAAACTCCCCCTAGGCCAATGGCATGAAATCAATTGCTAGATGAATTATTAGAGGGAGCTTGGACACTACAACCTTATCACATTCATCAGATCCACTCTTCTTTACCCATGTTTTCTTCATTTGATCTCTTATCTCTTCCACAAATTCTTTTCCTTTTTCCTTATCACCTCTCTATGAATTTTTTCCTTGATATACCAGACCTCTTTTGTCCATGTTTTTATTCGTGCAGAATCCTTTAATGTGACCAAATTTGTTACAATTGTAGTATACCATATTTTTTTGTCTATACCATCCATTCCAGTGATTTCCTCCTGATCTACACTGATTAGAAACATGCCTGAATCTTCCATAGGTATAGCATCTAGCATTCCCTATGTTGACAAAGATACTTCTACATGCTAGTGACTTATGGCAAAACTTCTTGCATTTAAAACACTGACCAAAAAATGATGGAGTTCTAGAGTTTATCTTACTTCTACATTGAGAAGCCATGTGTCCAAATTTATTACAAACAAAGCAATTCCCATTAAATTTCTGAGCATTGGGTTGCCTTACCGGATATCTTCTGCCTTTGTTCTTCTAAGTTTTCTTTTCAGTGTCCATCTGCTCAGATCCGGAGATCTCACCCTTTGAAATATCCAAGACCTCGCTTATCATTTGCATCCTTTTGTCCTTTAGTTATCTCATCAAGCTTAGCAAAATTGATTCTAAAATTCTCCTTAAACTCATTTGCAGTAGCAATATCATCTCTGAGAATAACTATTTGTCTCTTAAGCTCTTGGTCATTGCTTCTGGATTTTTGCAGTTCAATCTCTAGCTGAATGGATCCACTATTAATTATGTTGCATTCCTCAGACTTTTCTTTTAAGGGCTGGGCTAGATTCTCCTCCTTCTTTCTTTCTTCAATCTCTTTAATTAACTTCATCGCCACAGATTCCATTTCAAGCTTTAGAGCAGTATTTTCCTTAGAAAGTGTAGACACACAAAATTGACATCATGCATTCGATTAGGTAATATTCATCCATTCAGCAAATAAGTCAAGTTTATTTATCAATCCCATAAAGTCATCAATTTAAATTAAATAAATCAACTTGATCCTATCATCATCCTTTTAATTAAATAAATCAAACCTTTATTTAATTAAATCTAAAATCACCTTCCATCCCTTTTGATTTAAATAAATCAAAATATTCAAGTCAAATGGGTCAAATCATCTAATCTTCATATAATTTAATCTAATCCTGATTAAATATAATCCAATGCATGTCACATCCTCTAGCTTTTCCCACTTGCACCAATAAATCAATTTATTGGTTTATTAAAATCAGCATTTTCCATCAACATGGCATCTTTGAGGAATATTCCCTCAAGTTTGAATTCAAAAAAAAGTGGACATGTACATCCAACAAAGCATTTATGAACTCTTACATGGCTCTTACATGTCCCTTTGCAAAGGTCAAACTCAACATTTACTCTCAAATTCAAAATTAAAATCTCCCTCTATTTGGCACATTGAGCAAAATGTGCTCATCCTCCAACCTATCACAAGTTGACAAGTGGCTTCATCTCACTAGATAAATCTTTGTCCCACATTCATCCATTTGGCTATTTCTCTCATCAAAATAATCTATAAATAGAGGCATCAATTCTCCACAACTTGATCCAGAAATCCTATGCAAAGTCACTCTCTTCATTTGAGAACTAATTTTGTCCACACCATCTTCATATCATATTCATATCACTTTCATCATTGAGCTTAGCAAAGGGTTGGGAAAGGGCTATTTTCCACAATAGCACCAATCCACTATGGGATTGGATTCATTTCATGTTTTATATGCCTAGTTTGTCTTGTAATTTGTTTCCATTTTAAAGCATGATTTGTTATCTCATAGGAGCACTATGGTATTTGCATAGTTTGAACTAACATGCTAATGTGTTTTGAAGTTTGAGCTATTTTGTAGATTTGTGGTGCTCACATATGGCGCTAGAAGGAGGGATTTTATTTAATGTTTTCTAACTATGGTGCCTATTTTTATCATAAAGAATCAGATTTATTTTTCTTGTGACTGTCATTTTAAAATATCTATCTTTAATAGCACTGCTCAATATTGTCTTGTTGTTCAAACATTGATCACTTGGTAGCTTCCATTTATTAGTAAACTATCTGATTTACATTTGCAGAAATCTGTCACTTCCTTTGTTAGGAACAAGCCTTGTTTTCCTTTAAAATTTGTAAAAACCTTTTGGTTCCACTTGGAGCTATAGTTCCAAGATAGTCGATTAGTTCTTCTCTGGTCATACCAATGCCATTTATCCATTATAGTAATGGTACCATTCTCTAGATCTAGTTTGATGCGAATTCCTAAATCACCCGATTCCTAGTCGCTTGGGAATTTCCAAAACATCTCAAAGGCGGGGCTTTTACATAGCCTCTGTAGCCAAAACTAGGTTTAGATGTGACACTTCAATTGGTTGTAATCGACTTAGCCTCAATTGTTTTAGAGGCGACTGTAGTAAAAAAGGGAAACATTTGAAACCCCCGTTGAGAAGCGTGAATATCAAGTTGAGGTTAGTAGGCTGTTGGATTTGATTGTTCATGGTTTGTACAGTCACAAAGAAGTTTTCCTTCGGAAGCTTGTTAGTAATGCAAGTTTTATAAACTGTGGTGCTTGGTAGGTAATGATTTTTGGTTGCGTAGGAAATTTTGGCCTTATTCCTTTCACCTCTGCTGCGATTTAGTGGGGTATACGCCACCACTCATAAATACAAAATATATGATAGCCAGGGAAATTGCTTGAGTAGGAAATGACAGGCCATGATGGTGTAAGTCTTGTACACCTTAGAAGTTATTGAAGTGACAACTTGTAGGAGAGTCATCACAATGTGATGTTTTCCAGTCAATTTCATCTATAGTGTCTTTATAATGATTTTGTGACCCCACCATTACCTAATAAATTGGTATTTTCTGAGATATCGGTGAAGGAATATGAATCACTATCTTCCTCCATATCAAGTGGGACACTCAAATCCTTATATCTCAAGATGGTGCCATCGCAACTTGTGCCTCAAGTTTGATATTTAATTCCCAACTGACTGCGTAGGTATTAGCCTGTCTGAGCGAGTAGTTGGGAAGATGGGATGGAAAGTTATAATTGTACTGTCATAAATGTCTTGCCCAAGTGAAACAAAGGATCTACTACTTAAAAAGATATGGCAGGTTTATCTGGACGTAAAAAGTTAGAGGGCGAACAAAATAATCATTAAATTTTATACTATCTACAGTGCTGAATCCTTTTGTCATTCCTCAACTGCAAGAATAAATGAGATTTCACCTCTCTTTTAATTGTCTAAGTAAAATATAGATGATTCTTAGTTGGCTGGTATAAGCTATTAAGACACCTACCACAATTCTCATTCAAAGGTATTTAAAAATGTTGAAACAAGACCACTGCGTGTCTAACTGGATTAAGAATTTCTCTTGGCTTTGCATTACTCTTTAATCCCCCAACTACTAAACGTATATCCTCTAGTTTGATTCCTGATGCATTGTTTTTTGCAATTTCATTCATATATTCTTCTCTCAAACTTTTTTAGTCATGTGTTGTAGCAGATAAATGCGAGTCTACAGATGAATCAGAAATGGGAGTTTATCCTGAGTGGAAAAAATGTCTAGAGGTTGTTATTGGTAGTCCAACAATTTCCCAAACATGACCAGGCATAAGCTGCCTATCCTTTTTGGAGATTGTTGAATTATTAAACATGAATGTGCCTTGTCTCATTTCTTTGAGGAATTCTATTAAAAGGGAGCTTGTTCCTTGCTTATTACGCTTCATTGTATGTGATTTATCTGTGGTCTATTATGCTTTACTTTTTGACATTGGCTGCAACAAGGGCGTGTTAATCTATTAATGCAGGTGGATGTTGGTCAGAAGTTGTAGAATTTAGTTTTACACTTGCCAAATGCATTTGCTTGAAAGTCAAAAGACATTTATTCGCTATCCTCATACACCTGCAAGTTGCACTCACTTTGAAGTTGCTTTTGAAAAAGAATTTAGGCGCGAATTTTGTTTCACCTGTTAGCTGCATTTTCTTTAAAGTCTCTTAAAGTATTTTGAGTGAATCCATTTTGCGGAATTTGGTGATTATAGCATTTTCTAACGTATGATCTGCACCTTGTCTATCTCATCACATATCGGGTAATGTGCTGATTTTGTAGATCATTGTTCAAATACAAATGAAAAGTAAGAAGCCTCTAAATTGATTTCTCAAGATATATTTGTCTAAAATCTTCCTCGAGAATCAATTATTGCATTTAATAGTTTCATCTTTGAAAGGATGGCATTTAATTGTTTCCTTTTATTGAATTTTGATAGCATCATACGAGTATGTAGGATTTTAAGAAGCTAATTCCCATTACTTAGCATACAGAGATTGAGATATGTTTGGTGTCTATTGAGATATTTGTACTGCAGATTTCTTTTTTAAGAATGCATGACTTTGCAAGAGGCTTATCAAAAAACTGATTTTTGGCTATGACTATTATTTGTTTCACAAAACTTTGCATGATAAATGTAATTTATTTTTGTAAAATAGTGATGTATTCTTGATCTTAAACATAGTTGTGATTCTTAAGGAAAATCTAATTTTATTTATTTATTTTGCAGGTAAAGGTTGATATCGAAATCAAACATTTGAATCAAGCGAAAATGAAGGCAAGATTGGAGTTAAAGATTTAAATATCAAACTTCAAACCAAAAAGTTTTTTTAAATGCTTTGAGCTTCCGTCACATGCCTTAATTTTCTGTTTCATGCTAACTCATCTTTAGTTTCGGGCTTTAAAATGAACATTTCAAAATGCTTGGAGAGTTTGTCGTATGCTTTAATTTTCTTTTTTAGGCTAATTCATATTTTGTTTGGTGCTTTAAAACGAATTCATCATTGCTTTGAGGCTTAAAATGAGCATGTGTTTTTCATGTTTCGTAACCTCTTATTCAAAGTAATCTCATCTAAAAAGGCGTATGCACTTCTCTCATGCTTCACGGTGATCTTGAGAATAAAAAGTCTTTTTTATGACATTAAGTTGCATACAAGATTGCCTCCACACTTCAATTTGGGTTTAAAAATTGAACAAGATCTTGTGCGAGTGTGAGTGGGGGCACTATCGAGTATATTCTCTCTTTTTTTCCATCAAAGATTGATCGAGTTATGGATTTTGTTTTTACTCGCTTTTGTTTATCCTAGAGGGCCTGTCTTGGGGAAAAAGTACTCACCCAAGGGAACGACTCAACCGGTAATAGTCTAAAGCCAAGAGTTTTCCAACCGGGATATAAATGTGGGTATTGGAGTAAATGCCAATATCACGTGGTTGATTCCGACAAGATGGATCTGAAAGGGGACTCTTGTCGTATGGGTCAATCTCCATGAAAAAAAAGTCCTTATAAAAACCCATGTGCTACAATTGGTCAAAATCCTTTGATCTATTTGTTGGTGCAGGAACGGTCGTTCTAAAGACGCCCCACACTTTTACAGTCTTTAGTAGAAATGGAAAACATGCCATGGGAGTTTCATGGGTGTTGATGCTTGGTTGCCCCGTATAAGTGAGTGTCGTGGAGGGGAGCCAATGGGGTCAAGCATCTAACCATTCGCTAAGGATAAGCGTAGCCAGACTTTTCCAAGTGGGGAATCAACAAATATTGTCTTTCATATCCATAGGATTGTACTTGTTCTTAGTTTGAAAACACAGTGCTTTGATCAAAAACATTGGAAAACCAGCATTCAACATGAGCATCAAATCTCAAACCTTTTAGGAGAAGCAAATATCCTTGAACAAATTCACATGTTATTGCTTTCCCTTTGGATTCGTATCCTTAGAGGCTTCTAAACATTTGGATTTCATCTCAATTTGCTCCTACTAAAGTCAACTTTAGGTAACCTTTGCCTTGATTTCCTTGATTTCTGCATAATTCATTTTGTGGGATGAAAGAAAATTAGGACATTGGACATTCCATTGAAAACCTAATCAAGAAGTGTGTTTGTGATAAAAAGAATCCACTATGCAAGGATTGAATCAATTGGACCCCACACATGTGCTTGACATCTTTTGGTCATATGGTTTTCATGCAAACATTGATCTTTTGATTTCAAATTACTTTTAGAGAAAGGCATGTTCTTCACTATCTTGGTCTCCTAAACAAGTCCTTCTTAGATTCATTTAGGATCCAATCAAACACTTCATCCAAATTTCAAACATCTATCAAAACCCATCCCACCAAACAACTTTAGAGCTTTGGAAACATCATTATCTAGACTTGGGTACATCCTTAAATCAAATCAAAGTCATTTGTTTAGTTAAGTGTGTGGGAATGCATCCTTTCTCATACATTTAATTAAATCAGAAATCCTTTGAACAAATTCATCCTAAGATCACATCTAACATCTTAGGGTTTACAAGTTCATTATCCAAATAAAACCAACCAAAATCAAGCCCTAAGTCTAGCATTGATACGAAGTCCCTAAACGTTCAACACTCATATCATTTACCCCTTTCATGCTTCATCTCCTCATTGGTCCTAAGAACCTTAGAGGTCACTATTGTAACAAGGTCAAAACACAAGAGGAACATGGAATATAAACTTGATCCATACATCATGAGTAATCCAACTCAACTAAGCTATCAAAGCCTTACAACGCCGATTGATTATCAACACTCACATCTATACAAACCATACATGGGATCATTACCTTCTACAAATGTCAATAGTACAACAAATGTGAGTATGCCCAAATCAAAGTTTGGGACACCTTTCCCGATGATAGATTTAAATCCAAGTCCAAACCTACAAATCTATCAATCAAACACTCAATGCATGAGTCTTCCACAAATCAACATCATCCCACCAAATCCCTACATGCCACATTGAGAATGTACCAAGTACAAGTTTTCCAAACATGAATTTGGAAAACTTTGGGATAAATATGTTTGCAAATAATACGAATATTGTTCAAAATCCAAACAAGATGTTAACGACTCCAAGTCAAGGTAACACCATGCAAAATCAAAGTTACCTAAATCAAGGAAATGTGATTTCCAACACCAACAATGTTCAATTTCAACCTATCATGCCAAATCCGAACATAATCCCAAATCGGAACATTGTCCAAAATAAATTTTTCCATGATCCCATGCAAACACCACAAGTATGCATCCCAAATCTGCTTGAACAAAAGCCAAATCAACTATATCAAGGGAGTCAAGATCGAAATCAAGATGAAATTTTGCTAGATCAAATTGCTACACTTACCAAAATAGTTGAGTCATTGCGCCAAGAGACATCTCCACCACCATTACCCATATCAAAATTATTCCTTGGTTTAGGGCTTCTCCCTTTACTTAGCACTAACCACTCCATCCAAATCAATCCACCTAACACCAATCAAGCCATCAAATCAAATACTTTGAATATACCATCGACATCACACCAACAGATGGTATCTAATCAAATGACAACATCAATCTTGACAAATCAAAATATGGTCTCCCAAGGACCTATCACCTCGATCATTCCGACCATTCCTATCACCTCAATCATTCCAACCACCACTCTCACACCCATCACATCTCAACCCCTCACTACCATGATCACTCTGAACATATCTCAACCACGCATCACTACATCCAACACAATTCCAAATCCACCACCAAAACCAAACGCAGAAAGACAATATAACATTGCACTAAAAGCTCACCAGACCTACCAAAAGGCCATCCAACAATATCTAGCCACACAACAAGCAACACGAGCTCAACAAGTGCAACAAGCCTCTCAAGCTGCCCAAGCGTCTCAAGCTACCAAACAAACACAAGCACAAACACGAAAAATGATAACTATTGGGGATAACGATGAACATTCAACCATTGGTGATAGCATTGACAATCTCCCCACCACAATTGCTAAAAGCATTGATCTAGATCTATCCATCAATGAACACCTTGAAGATGTTTTTATCTCGTCCGAAGATCAAATCAACATAGATCAAGAGTCACTTTTCAATCATGATCAAAATCCACCAACAATAACCAACAATGATCCAATTCAAGAAATGCCAACATCACTTGACTCTATGGTTGAAGACATTCACAATCTCTCCACCACAATTGTTGAAAACAATGTTCAAGATCTCTCAATTAAGGAGCATATTGAAGATGTTTTTACCCCATCTGATGATCAACTTACTATACATCAAGAGCCACCTTTTAGTGATCTATTTCAAGGAGTGTTAGGATTATTTGATCCTATTGACATAATGCATGATCCATCGACCAATGATCATATTGAAAATGTCTCTACATTGCCTTACGAGTTAGAGGACATATCTCAAGAATTTATTCCAAAGAAGGATCAAAATATTTTACCAAAATATAGCAATGGTCCTTCCCAAGACATGTTGACCCCCTTCGACACAATGATTCTCAATATTGATGGAATCTTCAACTCGACACTTGATCCAAGTCCATTCAAAGATCAAGAGGATATTGAGCCACTTCCCATCTAGGAACCCTTGGTAAGTAATCCATCCTTTGAAACTAACCCATGTCAAGAACTTGATCCAAAGCATGTCGAAAGCAACTCTGAAATCATTCAAGATCAAGTATTTGTATCTTCAAGATGCTACAATAATCTAATGGAAACTCTCCTATATATGCAAGATGATCATATCCATGTAGCACATACTCCTCCATCTACCCATGAGATGCTTTCTGTGGATGGACATGTAGATGATCTTCATTCAGAACATGATTCTTTTACTCCTGACATTATTACACAAAAGAGAAGGTTATTGAGTTGTCAACATCAAGATCAAATATATCACAAATTTAGACTAAGGAAATCATATATGGAGATATCAAGCATTATCCACTCAAGGAAACCAGTCAGATAGAACAGGATGTTCCAGAGTTAGTAGAAAATCCAATCGAAATAACATCATCTGCAGTATAGGAAGAATCAAAGCATGAAGGCACTACTTCCACAATACTGGGGGAAACTTTATCTAATGCAAGCATCAACATAGGGAGCACAAAGAATCTTTATGGTGAAACCAATTCCAATACTACAACCAACCATGTCATGAATCTTCATCCACCCATCACCCCATAGATGAATTGGGATCAACTTCGAAGGAAAGATTTGAATCAAAGCACAAAGAATGATTTCAAAGAAGCAAAGAAGAATAATGGACAAATCAAATACACATGGATACCAAAGAATACAAAGAAAGATTATCTCTATCAAACTCCATTAGTCAAAGAAACTATGGGGAAAAATAAAAAAGGGAAAAGTATCCATCAAAGATGTCCACAAAAGAAAAAGAAGGCTTTTCAAGCAACATACTAAGTGTATCAAGCAGTTGGTGCTAATTCCCTGCACACTTTCGTATCCACCCATCATTGCTCATCTTCCCAAGTTTGGAGAGTCAAAGGTTCCAAACTGTCAACCAATCCATCTCTTAACCCTAAACACACTCCATCCATGCCTCCACGCATGATATCCAATTCTCAAATTGACCATGTATTGGCAACGACCCTTCATCATAAGGATTCAAAAGGCACTCTATTGCGATGTGCGCAAAAAGACAAAGTTAACTCTAGTATTGATGATGAAGTAGATTAGGAATCTCAAAAGTTACATTCAAGTGCACGTATGTTAGCAAAGCAACTTCTTCAAGCAGGATATCGATGGCACATTATGATAGGGGAATCTACATCAACAACACCTTGTGATTCAACATGAGCTTGAAATCTTTCGAAAAAATTAAAAAAATCAAAAAAGAAAAAAAACTAAAAAAATCAAAAAAAGGATTGAAAGCAATAAAGAAAAAAAATCGTCCTCTACTGAAAACCACTTCGTGGAACTTTGGGCAAGACCATGATGAAAACCTGGCAAACAGGTGTCATGTGTGGAATCAAGCATCTACGTGCACCAGTTCAGGTGGAAGCATCTTATCGCATCCATAATAAATGCAACATTCCATCCATCTCAGCCATAATAAATCCATTTCATCCATGAACCATTATCCAATGCATTTTTATCCATTTTTATCCATCATCCAAGTTATCTTGATCTTGATGAAAGTTTTTGGCACACTTTACACTTGCTTATGGTAAACATCTTGACATGGGCCATTCTCATTGATCCTATCCTATCCAATGTTATCTAAACCATAAAGCATTATCCAATGAGCATTCTTTATTTGGACACCTTATCTTATCACAAGATAATACTTGGCATCCTTTGCATGCTTACCATATCCATCAATCCATACACTTATCCATGAATCCACCCATGACATTCCATACATTGCTAGACACTGGGGGCAGATATTTACATCTTACTTTGAGAATAAATCTTAGTCTATATCTTCCAACTTATGTGGTGATCTGAACATTGGAAAACGTGAAATAAAATTGGTCCACCACTTGTGAGAAAAATCCAAGTCACTAGCCCATGGCATATTTTGACAAGAAGATGTTGCTTATCAAGTTTTATCTTCAATCGAACATCGATCCAAACAATCAATACTAGTCGCATCTAACACACCCTTCAAACATCACATCAAATCATTCGAACAACTTTTGTTCCAAATCAAGCTTCATCAATCATGATCAATCAAATCTAATCAAAAAATCATCTCAAGATATCCTTGTGTTGCTTAGCACTATCCTTACATTGTTGTGCATCCTTAACAATGTTATCATCATCAATCCTAATCAATCAATCCTTGCATTGTTGTGCATCCTCAACAATTTTATCATCATCAATCTTGATCAATCAAATCCTTGCATTGTTGTGTATCCTCAACAATGTTATCATCAGATCATTAATCCATTGATCTGATCAATCAGCCTTAGCTTGGTTTTCAACAAAATCCCAAACAAAGAACTGATATCGTCACACATTTCCATATCCAAATCATCAAAATCATGTGAAAAGGAATCCAAAAACATCCAAAACATCAAAAAATCCAAAAACACTAAAAAAATAAAAAAACATCAAAAAAACATTAGAATTCAAACTATGTCATCTCTGAGCTTAAACATAGGCAAGGCTAATCTCTGATCAGCCCCCGAGACACAAAATCCAAAAAAAATTGAAAAACATCAAAATCCAAAAACATCCAAAAAAGACACAAAATCCAAAACATTCATAAAATCTCATAAAACCCCAAAAACATTGGAAAATCATAAAATCAAAACATTTGTAAAATCTTGAAAAAACACCAAAAAAAGCATCAAAACATTCCAAAAACATAAAAAAATCCAAATATTTGAAAAAATCCATTCGTCTCATCTCACTTGCATCTGCAATAATCAATCATCCATAAAAAACTGATCGTCACCTTCATCCTTTGGTAAAACAAATAGAAACAACCAGAACAATTAGCAAAAGAAAACTTCAAACACAAAATCAAAATCAAAGCAACAAACCGTTAAACACAAAATCAAACTCTTGATCACTTTCAAACATGTCAACCAACTTTATATCAAAAGCCTATCAATCAACTTATCAACCCATCGTCATCCTATACAATGCATGTCCTAGGATATATCATTCCGACAATGGGCATCATTTTGGATGGGTATGTGCAGGATCATCATGGAAAAAATAGGCCCTTAAGTGGCAAAAAAATTAGAAAAATCAGAGTTAGACAACTTGAAGTAAAAATTTGAATAAGTTATATATATTATTTCAAAAATATGTAAGAATTGAATCTATAGAAAATTGAATGTAGTTTTTAAACTACTAGGTTTGTTTAAACTACTAGGTTTGTTTAAAAAAAAAAATCTATTTGGCGAAATTTTGAAATTTCAATGCAATGGTACTTAAATTTCAAGGAAAAAATAAGAAGTAGGTGTATGTCTGACCACCCTAACCACAATAAAATGATAATATTTTTTTATAATATTCTAGATATAAGTAGAGGACTCATGCCCTGATGTGATGCATATTTTTGTAATTTTTTCCAAGCAAATAATAATTATGAATTTTTATTACAAATTTTTAAAATATAAAAACTCGTATGTTTGACCACCTTAACTTGGTCAAAAATTCATGTAATTCAATTTTTATTTTTTTAATCCTATAGTATGCAAAGCATAGATTGTGATGCATGTTTTGGATCCAAAAAATGTGATACCGTTTGAAAGCTATAGATGTTTTTCAATCAGCCTATCAATTAGGACTTTAATCGTAATTTGAATAGAAAATGAATAGTAATTACTTATTAAATTCAAAGTAAAGTATAATTTATATAGGTGGAATGCTGAGAATCTCCTTTAAAAACCCTTTTTGTTTCATCAATTTTGGGTAAAAAAATAGTCGTTAGCCACATACCCATCATATTGCCACTTTTTGGCCCACCATGATCCTGCACATACCCAGATATCACTTTGGATTCTTATCCTATCAAAACAAATCCCTTTGGCTAGAGGTATGAAGAACATTGGCTTGTTTGTGTACTTGATCTTTTCTTTTGATTTATCTTATTGCACTTGTTCCAAGGACCTCTCGATGATATCCGAATGAAGGATTTAGAGAGATAAGAATGGGGAAATGATTATTATCTTTTTTCTGCTGTGCTTGTTGGAAATTCTTGTAAAATAACTTGGCGAATACTTGCTTTGTTAGGTACGTCCTAGCAAGGTTTCTATATGTCAAGTGTGAACAAGAATATTCCTATCTGTTTGTTGAGTCAAAGTCCATCACACTAGGTACAATGCCATCCTAGTTCTTTATACCTTGATGCATCGTATCTAGGTGTATTATCAAACATAAGGTAAGTAGCCCTTTTAAAATCTCAATCCTTGATAAGAAAATCATCATCATCTCTAATAAAGTCTCATCAGATCATGGACTTGTTGGATCCTCTTGTCATCATCTAATGTCTTCTTTTCCGCACTAACATCATGTCATGAATAGTTAATCATTATCACCATCATGCATCCATCCTACATCCACAAACCGTCAGCATGCCATAAATCATTCATATCATACATAATAGGAAACATCGATCATTTCACATGCATTACATTTGCATCATCATCATAATATAGATCTATTAGTCTAAGAATTTGCATAAAACATCCATTGCATAATCATGGCATATCACATCATCCATCACATCCATCATCACATCATATCATCATTTAAGATTTTTTAGGATAATATAGATTGGTTATTCTAAGCATCTTAAAACCATCTCATTTGCATCATCATCATAACCATCCATTTTGAGCTTCTTTATCGCGAGATCGACCTTCAAATTGAATCTTTTCACTCAATCTCTCGAGGGGACAATGTACCAGTGTACTTCTTTCCGCTGGGGCATCTGAAAAATTAGAAATTTTTTAAAAATTTGATCGCGGTAAGATTATTCTTTGAACCAACACAACAAGTACATTGCTTCAAAGAGGGGAAAAATGTAGACACGCGAAATTGACATCATGCATTCGATTAGGTCATATTCATCCATTTAGCAAATAAATCAAATTTATTTATCAATCCCATAAAGTCATCAATTTAAATTAAATAAATCAACTTGATCCTATCATCATCCTTTTAATTAAATAAATCAAACCTTTATTTAATTAAATATGAAATCACCTTCCATCCCTTTTGATTTAAATAAATCAAAATATTCAAGTCAAATGGGTCAAATCATCTAATCATCATCTAAGTTAATTTAATCCTGATTAAATATAATCTAATTCATGTCACATCCTCTAGCTTTTCCCACTTGCACCGATAAATCAATTTATTGATTTATTAAAATCAACATTTTCCATCAACATGGCATCTTTGAGGGATATTCCCTCAAGTTTGAATTCAAAAACAAGTGGACATGTACATCCAACAAAGCATTTATGAACTCTTACATGGCTCTTACATGTCCCTTTGCAAAGGTCAAACTCAACATTTACTCTCAAATTCAAACTTGAAATCTCCCTCTGTTTGGCACATTGACCAAAATGTGCTCATCCTCCAGCCTATCACAAGTTGACAAGTGGCTCCATCTCATTGGATAAATATTTGTCCCACATTCATCCATTTGGCTATTTCTCTCATCAAAATAATCTATAAATAGAGGCATCATTCTCCACAACTTGATCCACAAATCCTATGAAAAGTCACTCTCTTCATTTGAGAACTGATTTTGTCCACACCATCTTCATATCATATTCATATGAATCTCATCATTGAGCTTAGAAAATAATTGGGAAAGGGCTATTTTCCACAATAACACCAATCCACTATGGGATAGGATTCATTTCTTGTTTTATATGCCTAGTTTGTCTTGTAATTTTTTTGCATTTTAAAGCATGATTTATTATCTCATAGGAGCATTATGGTATTTGCATAGTTTGAACTAACATGCTAATGTGTTTTGGAGATTTGTGGTGCTCACAGAAAGCTTTTCACATTATTTTGTTATTTGTTTTAGGGTTTGATTCAGATGAACATCTTCTGGGCCCTACTTTCTTTGTTCTTCAACTAACCACATAGTTCCTTCCTCTTTTCCCTTGATTCATTTATTTTATCCTTCAGTGATTGAATGAATTCTTAGAATCCACAAGATTTTATTTCAATTCCATGACTTCTTCTTTAGACTGATCAAGATCATCAAGTGCCACCATAAGTTGTTGTTGAACACTTCTAGAGTCCATTGTAATTCAAGATCCACCTCAAGCTTTTAAACTTCAAAAGAGGAACCCACTCTAATACCAATTGTTGGAAACCAAGAACATTGAGAGGGGGGGTGAATCAGTGTTCCAGAATTTTTGAATTTCAATTCAGATCTTAAAATTTCAAAAACAATATTAAAATTTAATAGCATCCAAAACATACAAGTAGAAAGAAAACATGCAATCACATTAAAGAGACAATGTGAGCACCATAACACCAATTTTTTTACGTGGAAACCCTATTAGGGGAAAAACCACAGTGGAGATTAATCGACAAAGTATACTATGTTAAAAGTATGATTGAAAGGGAATGCACTTGCATTTAGGCACATTGCCTAGAGCTCACTGCTCAAAAGGAAAGGCTTACTGCCTTACTGAATATTTGAGAATATAACAAAAAGAATGAAATGGTAAATTAACATCTCTAAATGCCTAGATTTAGTTCGAATAAAGCACATGAAACAGATTCTAGATGTTCTTTCCAATTCACACTTCTTCTCTGTTATGCTCTCCTATGAAAAACCCTTCAGTAGCACCAAAAAAATTCGCTCAACAGATCTTTTGATATTAGCCCATATAGATGCTCTGCACTACATCAATTTCACACCTTCTCATTTCTTGATCCACTCTCTAAAATTATTTTCCAATCTCACATATATATCCGCTAACAAGATTTTATTTCTATATGTCGGCTTTAAACAAAATATAATATTCTTCCACATGTTGGCTCAAATTATCAATTAGAATTAATGCGTACCCACACAAGTTGGCTATAATGTAGTAGGGAACCAAATAAAAATTCCCAACATAAGGAATATGCAAAAAAACATTCCCTATACATCTGTGACATGCCATACACAATAGGTCAGTCATAATGAGAAAATAAACAATAAATCATTCTACCGAATCTCTAAACTCATACACTGATCAATGCAACATTTCAAAACTTATCAATAAGGAAACATACGTGCTTAACAAGCTTCCCTGGGGATCCAAAAAACAAAATAATGATCTGGTTAAGTATTTAGACCAATTTTCCAACCAGATACTATGTTCTTCATTCTTTCTGCTGGAAGATTACAATCTTCTACTTTTCTTGCTGGTAGGAACTACTTCTAAATTGTGGACCATACTACTGACTCTAGTTGCCATCAATGACAACACTAGTAACCAAAAAAAATATCCCAAAGCTATATTCCAACAACATGAGCATTTTTGGCCCATGTTTCTCCTTCTAGGTGAAGAACCCTAGGAGAGCTAGAAAGCAAGTGGGTGCCAAAAATCTATGCTAGAAAGATATACACAATTTAAGCAGATGAACAAAGCTATAAATCATATGATCATAACATTTCAACACCAAAATTTCAACCTATACAAGTTGATGTCAATCCTAATCCACCTACAACAAAAATATTTAATGATAATTGGGGGTCTTTAGATTTTATGCCTCATTTCAATAAACAATCCATAATCTCACCCTGAAAGTCCAAAGAGTCATATACAAATGATTCATTTTTAGATACAAGTTCTAGTGGTGATTGGTGCTTTACACCTTCCTTTATAGGAAAGTGCAAAATCTCACAATCTAAACCAAAACAACCTTATATTTCATTTTCTCAACTTGGTTCTACAAATTACCGCATGGTAGTGATGGGGGCTATATAACCCCTATCTCTCATGAGGGGATTATGCATAACTTCAAAAAAGATTTGTGTTCTCATGAAGAAATCAATCCTTCTCAGAAGCATAAATCCCCTTTGAACCATTGATTTTTGGCTCTCTAGGAGTTCTCTATCTCTTCTATGGTTTTTCACCTAAAAGGAGAGAGGTAGGGCCAAAAATGCAAACTAGTTCATTCAAATAATGTTATGTGTGATGTTCTCTAACCTAAATGAAGTTAACTAAATGCAATTGATTGATTTAAATGAATGAAAATAGATGCAAAACCAAGATTTACACTATGGTTGAAAATACACCGTGATATGCAAACAATGAAGTAAATGAAGAAATTATGCAGAACATAAAGGAACAAGATGAATCTGAGTGCACCTACATGAAGTCTGATAAATTTGGACTGTTCTCGATGCTGGTTGAAATTACTAATTTTTCACAGTGGGAATCATTCACCCACAATGGAAAATTACTCCTCCACCTGGTGAATTACTATCATAAGCAAGTTTTTGTTTATTAGGATTCAGAATCTGACAAAATTCAGATTTTCAGTCCTAAGGTGGGACTCATTCACCACATGTGACGAATCAGTCCTCTCCCAAATTTTTGAAAAATCAGGAGACAACTCTATAACACTAGATCTAGAAATCACTACTTGTCGGGTTGCCGAAGTCAATTCTGTAGAAAATGGACAAAAAACCTTCTCCAAGCTTGAAATAGACTTAAGTTGACTTGAAGCACCTAGTTGACTTGTAAACCAATCTTCAACACCAAAAATCTTGTCAAATCTACATACCTAGGTCAACAAACAAACATGTAATAGGGAGAAAATGGTTTAAGGTTAGTGAATAGGGGTTTACCTTGGTCAAACCCCGTTTTGGTAATCAGACCTTTAATAAAATAATGAAATGAAAAGGAATGATAAACTAACAACATAAAATTGTTATCAACTTACCAAACCCTTGATGATGCAAGTATGAAGTAATGTCAATGGCTGCTTCAAAAAGCTTGAATAGTGCTTGAATTGATGTTGTAGAATGCTTGAATGCTTGAGTGAATAGGTGGATAAGTTAACTTGATGAATGGAGGTTGAAATGAGGTGAAAATCACTTATTTATACACACTTGTGCCTTAGTTACCCATTCATACCTCATCACAAGATGACATCAAGTGATTTTGAATAAATTTCTAGAAGGAAATTTAAGATATTTTGAATTTGGGGCCAAGGGGGACTCATTTGCCACCCATGGAAAATGGGTCCCACCTAGGACCTAAAAACAAGTGTCAGGAAATATGTTGTATTTAATGTTGTTTTTCGGGATAATAATAAAAAATATACTTAATTAAGCATATGAGAGCATAAAGGGGCCAAATAAAGCATAAAAAGGGATAAATAGTGAAGGTGTGCCTAGAAAAGCGTGAAATCTTGTTACAAGACTTTACAACACTTCAAAATAGGACTTGATGAATAAAACAGTGATTTTTAGGTGAATTGTAATTAATAGAGTCTAGAAGAATGTAGAAATGTCTTACAACACTTCACAACACCTTCACAAGACATCGTTCTTTGAATTTTAGTACTTAAATAAGCATTTTCAAGCCATGTCACAACATAAAATCAAAGCAACATAGGTCCAACACCATGAAACAAGACCTAAAAGGCCATGAAAATGATAAGGGGCCATTTTTCTATGGCACACCCTTCATTTGAGTTGAAATATAGTTATGGTATTGGATACAATGTCCTTCCTAAAAATGGATACAATGAACATATGAAGCAAATTGATATACCATACTCTTTCAAGAAAGATTTAGGTTTACCATTTTTATCTCTTTTCATCTAAGGCCTTATCATTTAGTGTGTGTATGAAATATTGTGCAAATAAAGGAACATTTTCTACTACTGATCAAGAAGGTATCTTGTCAAGACTCCTCCAATGTCATTTGATATCTCTCTATAGCATAGAAAAATGGATCTCTGGACATTTTCATACTTGATATGTGAATAATTAATAATAAATTGGACTTAATGACATCTTGATTTAGTGTTGTGAGATTTTTTACACATCCACATTAGGTCTTGGGTCATTGTAAACTGAATACAATACATGTCTTGTAAAGGTGTTGTGAAGTGTTGTAAATGACTTTCACACTTTTCTAGACTTTTATTAAGCATTTAATTCTAATGGACCTATATTTCCCTTAATTCAATACTATTAAATGTATTTAATGGAACTCTCACGTTAATCTAGAAGGATTGTAAGTTAAACTTGGTTTTAATCTAGTATTGTAATGTGTTTTACACATTCACATTGCTTCTTGTGCTTTTCTAGGCTACGTGGACCTCATTTTAATGTTGTAAAGTGTATTTAATCACACTTTCACATTAAAATTTGTGTCCCTATCCCTAATTATCCTTTATATCATCATTAATAGGCTCCTATGACCCCATATTGTGCATCCCCAGGCATATTTTGATAAAAAAAACCTGACTAAATAAACATATAAACCCAATTTATGCATTCCTCGACATCCTAGCTTGAAAAAGAGCCCCTGTGGGACCCATTCACCCAAAATGGATAAGGATACCCATTTGATCTATTTTTGAGGTTTAAGAGGGAAAACGTTAGGTTTTAAGTTTAATTATCTCCAATGTTAGCCTTGGGCATCAAATTAACAAGAATTTGAGTGTATTGTCTATATAAAAAAACTTCCAAATCATTATTTCATCCATTCATTATTCATTCATGATCCATCCATCATTCATTCATGTTGCTAAGTCAAGCATTCAAGGGTTAAGCACTTCAATTCTTCACAAGGGAATTCAAGTGTCTTCAAGGGAAGATTCTTCATCAATTGTTGCAGCATCTCAAGATCTATCATCATGGAAAGGTTCTAATTCTCTTATTTAAATTTCATGCTTCATCTTATTTCATCATTTGGTTTAATTACCTAAACAGGGTTTGACTAAGGAAAACCCCCATTCCCTAATAATTAATATTTTCTCTCTCTTTCTTTGTGTGATTGCAAATCTAAGTGATTTGAAGGCTTGGAGATGATTGAATAATAGGTTACAAACTTGTTGGAGTCATTTCCCTATTGAAAAGGTCAAAATATTCACAAAAAGTCCCTTATAGCCTCGAAAATCAAGGTTTCCGATCCAAACACTTGGAGGAACAAAAAGAGAAGATTGGGAGCTTCAAATTCCACTTTTGAGGTTTTGGAAAAGTCAAAGTGGACTCATTTTCCATTAGTGGTGTATGAGTTTCACTATACATATGTTTTAGAGATTTTTGTGGATTTGGATACCCATTTGGCCGAAACTTAATTTGATACAATTTTCCAGATCTGGGACTAATTTGTCTAAGATTGCGAATCAGTCTCACTAGGCATAAAAATCAACATCTTTAGGATTTAAAAGCCCCATTCCATCCTAAACAAGTTTCCATGTGCACATATTCAGTTTTACAACTTTCTATTTTGTTTCATGGTCATTTCTAGGTCATCTATCATATGTTTGCATATCACATTGAGTTTTCCAAGTTTGCACTTGGTGGTGAACCCCTCATTAGCTATCATTTAGTCCTTAAAACATTCCCTTTGTCAGATCTCAATCTCCTTTGCATTGAGATCTCAAGGGTTTGTTCTTGAATGAAGTGTTGATCTTTGTCTCTCTCCTTTTAGGTGCAAAACCTTAGAGGTGCAAGAGGTCACAAAACTTTTCATCTAATTTTGGTGAACCTGTATTTAGAATACCTTATTTTTTTATTTGGAGTCCACTGTCATCTTAGATTTAGCCTACATTTACATTACATTGCATTTTGCATTATTAAATTTGCATTCTAGGGTTTCAAATTTTTGCATTAGTGAAAGTGCATATAATTTACATTTTTGCATCTCAAATCATTGAAAATCATATAAAATCTACATTTTCATTTAGTCTTCATGTCATACAACATCAAACACATTAAAACCAATTGAAAATCTATGAAAATTTTGAAAAAAACCCTTATTGGGACTCATTCGCCATTTTGGGCGAATTAGTCCCAGTCCAGATTTTTAACTACCTATTACAACATCAGGAACCTCAATTCTGTGCTTCCTAAGCCTCCTAGTATCATATAATATAAGTTTGGAAAGTTTCAGGATGATTTATTTTATGCATCTAGGTCAAAAACATCAATTTAGGGTGGTCATTTTTGAAATCATTTCAATTAAAAGCATCATTAGATCTGAAAATGCTCATATTTTTGAAATTTTGGATAACATGGATAAAAGTACTTTTCAGTTTTGCATATACAATGTTTCTATTCATAAATTTTTTCATAAGTTTGATAAAAGTGCTTTTCATTCTTATATACATTATTTTCATTCTTAAAGATTTGCATATATTGGATAAAAATGTTTTGCATCTTTGGATATACATTGTTTACATTATTGAAACATTGCATGAAATGGTTAAAAGTGCTTTTCATTTTTGTTCAAACAATGTTCGTGTCTTACATATCTAGACATGCTAAGAAAAAATTCCTATCCCCTCCCTATGAGAGTGTTTTAGTGAAAGAGAATACAACCTTGGACATTCCTAACGATCATATTTGTTCTTCTCCTAATATCTATCCTATTGGCGATGAAGATATGTTGGTGTTAGAATAACCAATCAATGAGAGTTTTGAGAATCCTAGTTGTTTCTCTCCTCTTTCCTCTCTTAGTGGACAAGACATTAATGAACAAGACAACATAACTATAGGTAATCATGACAATAACATTTGTCATTCTCCTAGTATCTCTCATAGTTTTGAAGAAGATACTTTGATGTTAGAAAACACAATCAATGAAGGTCATTATAATCTTAGTTGTCCCCCTTCACCCAGTGAAACCCTTATTAAGCAAGAAAATTCAACCATTGATCATTCCCCTACTTGCGATGAAGTCATTTTAGAAGAAACAACCTTTGATTGTGAAGAACATTTGGTTTGTAGTCATCCTAAAAACCTTCCTCCTAGGGAGGATATCATGATGCAAGACAAGGATACCATAGACAATCATAATATAGTATCCTTAGAAGAAGATGAAGAGGTAACATTTGACTCTCACTCGCTAAGGGATGTAATATTATTCAACCTCAACTCATCCTTTACCCACCATCACACAAACCTCAAACTAAAAAAAAAACTAAATTCATTCTCTACCCATCTAAGAATAATGTGTTGCAGCGGTTGAGTCATAATATCAAATTGCTCATACATACAACACTAGAAACAATATACAACTACAACAACCAACCTCGACAACCTTACCTTTTCCTAATCCTATATTGCCCAATGCTCCTTGTTTTCCTGCACAAGGTGGAAAGGAGTATGATCTTGTTGAACAACATAAGAGAACTCTCACCAAGATATCATTATGGGACCTTATTCAATCCTCCCCTCATTATCACAACATGATTCAAAATGCTTTACAACAAGTTCCTATCACTTCTAATGTGTAATCGACTAACATAGTGGCCCTCATTCAAGGAATAAATGTTGACACTGTTTTCCACCAAAGTGAGCTCCCTCCTTTGGAAATACAAAAATAAAATGAAGCTTTCATAATAATATCTCAATGTAAAAGAATAGGGATAAAGAAAACCCTTGTTTATAATGGGTCTGCCCTTAATGTGTGTAGTGCAAACCTTCTAGATGGGCTTAGAGTTGATAAATCAAACATTCAACCCAATTCTTTAGCTATCAAGGGATTTGACAATGTAGAAGAACAACCACTTGGTGTGATTACTCTTCCTATTACAGTTGGAAGGACCACATTGGAAACACCATTATGCCTAATGATCTTTCATATAACCTCCTTTTAGGTGTACCATGGATTCATGTAATGAATGGGGTTCCTTCTACTCTTCATCATGTAATGAAGTATGTCTACAACAACAAAGTGTACACACTCGAAGCTAACCCTAACCCCGAAAGTTGTTTAAACATTGGAAAATCAAGGAAAATCCCTTGAAAACATTAAAACCAACTACACAAGCATAACCCTTCCAACAAAAATCCATAGAACAACATATTGAACAAGTCACAAAGCTATTAGAAGATGATTGGGGTTCCTTAGATTTCAAACATACATTCATGGGTGAATACAAGTTCATAAAAAAAAATCTAAAACAAGAAAAGAAAATGTGGTAATGTCAACAAAAAATTTGGATGACCCTTCGAAAGCATCCACCACAACCACTAAACAAGAAGAAACAAATTATACAACTTTGACGAAACTGACTATCAACAACCACCAAATTCAAAAGCAATGAAAAAAATTTATGGAAAAAGTTATGAACTTATGAAACAACTTGGATATAGTGGAAAAGTATGTGGTGCTAGAGAACAAGGTATCCACAACCCTATAGATCCTACCACACAAGAAACAACTCATGGTCTTGGTTATTGTCCTTTTATAGAAATAAACAATCCTTCACTTAACATCAACACTATTACAAATAATTTTTTGAAAGAAATAGAAAAATCTTCGCTTAATGTCAATGTCATCTCACAAAACAGTAATGATTTGAATTCATTAGATTTTACACCCTCCTGTAAAGGAGAGAAATTTTTTTTGCAATCTAAACAATGTTGTGTAAGTATGACATTTTTCCACAAACTACAAGAACACCTCCTACCATCGATCAAGAGGATATCTTGTTGATACTCCTCCAAGATCACTTGATATCTCTCCCTCCAAGAACTTGAAATAAATTTTATTACAAGAATTCATTTTTCACATATCGTAGAGTTCATGGTCATATTACTAATGAATGTAAGGCTTTGAGTAGTAAAATCCAACATCTTAAGGAATTTAGTGCTCTTCCTTATGTGGGGGGCACCTCATTCCTCTAATCGATACTGATTTTCTACTCTAGCATTTTTCTTATCAATAATTTTGGCTCACCCTTGTCCTACACTAAGTGGGGAAAGGGATTAAGTAGCCTTGTCCTCATATGTCACTTGTCATTGTCTCTTTTAGCTCTAGTTGACTTCCTTTCATGAACATATAAAATCAAGCTTGGGATGTGGACAAAATGCGTTAAGTTGACTCGCATGTGACATACTACCCTTTTCACGATGTAGCTTATTGGAAACATATGACTTGGCATAGGGATTTATGAATAAGCTCTCATGTATTCTTCTACTTTAAAGTAATTGCTCACAACAATGGTGTTAGCAACTACTTTAAAGTTGGGGCATACATCAACACTCATATTTCATTTTGTGATTCATTTCTTCTTGTGATGCATCATTTTATTGGTGGTTTCCTTGGGCTTGATTTCCTCCAAAAGTGTGATATTTCTTTGACTTGTCCTCTCTTGGAAACATTAAGAACAATGTTCCATAAGATGATATCTTGGATACATTAAGCATAATGTCCCCTCAGATGAGATCTCACACGAACTAAGAAAAATCCCTTTGAACATTCCTTGTACTATTTTGCATTTACAATGTCTATGAGATTCAAGCATATGAAGTTTTTCTTGCCTCATGGAGGTCAAAGATAATTTTTGTGTGGTGCCTTGTTAAAGTTATCAGGACATATAACTTTGGTACATATGGTTGAGTGGGATGCCAATTTTGAGGCATGACTTTCCCCATAGCCACTTGCATGTGTGTGAGTGCATACTAGCCATGAGTGTATGTGTCTCACCTTTTAGGACTTCTCACCTGGTGGATAGCCAAGAGTTCCGTCACCTTAGAGTAAGTATGCATATTTTTTTTATACAAACAACCTAGATCTGATCCACATTGTGTTGGAAAAATGGTCAAAGCTTGATCCACCTTTTTACTTTTGCTTAATCTTGTTATACCTTTAGTTATTGTCATTGCATGATCATGTATTTTGTTTCGTTGCATATTATTATACACCTTGTGCGTGTTCTCTTGTGTTTATGTCGGTTTGACTTAGGATCTTGGATCCTGGGGGCTTGGCCACCTCCTTTGATCTTTTTGATCCTTTGTCGTCCACATTGATACGATTGGACCCCTCTTCAATGTCTAATTTAGTGTGATTTTGAAGCAAGTTCATCCTCTTACTAAAGTGGGGGCTGAATGTAGCATAGAAAAATGGATCTATAAACATTTTCAAACTTGATATGTGAATATTTAATGATAAATTAGACTTATTGATGCCTTGATTTAGTGTTGTGAGGTGTTTTACACATCCACATTAGGTCCTGGTCCCTTATAAACTGAATAAAGTACATGTCTTGTAAAGGTATTGTAAAGTGTTGTAAATGACTTTCACACTTTTCTAGACTTTTATTAAGAATTTAAGTCTAATGTACCTATCTTTCCCTTAATTCAATACTATAAAATGTATTTAATGACACTCTCACATTAATCTAGAAGGCTTGTAAGTTAAACTTGGTTTTAATCTAGTGTTGTAATGTGTTTTACACATTCACATTAGTTCTTATGCCTTTCTAGGCTAAGTGGACCTCATTTTAATGTTGTAAAGTGTATTTAATCACACTTTCACATTGAACTTTGTGTCCCTAGCCATAATTATCCTTTATATAATAGGCCCCTATAACCCCATATTGTGCATTCCAAGGAATATTTTGATAAAAAACCTGACTAAATCAACATATAAACCCAATTTATACACCCCAAAATCCTAGCTGGAAAAAGAGCCCTTGTGGGACACATTCACCAATTTTTGGTGAATGAGTCCCATCTAGGTGGGATCCATTCAACCGGAATGGTGAATGAGTCCCATTTGAGCTATTTTCGAGGTTTAAGCAGGAAAAAGTTAGGTTTTAAGTTTAATTTTCTTCAAGGTCGGCCTTGGGGATCAAATTAATGGGTATGTGAGTGGATTTTCTTTATAAAAAAGCTTCCAAATCATTATTTCATCCATTCATTATTCATTCATGATCCATCTGTCATTCATTCATGTTGCTAAGTCAAGCATTCAAGGGTTAAGCACTTCAAGTCTTCACAAGGGAATCCAAGTGTCTTCGAGGGTAGATTCTTCATCAATTATTATAGCATATCAAGATCTATCATCATGGAAAGGTTTAAATTCCCTTATTTCATGTTCATGCTTCATCTTATTTCATCATTTGGTTGAATTACCTAAACGGGGTTTGACCACGACAAACCCCCATTCCCTAACAATCAACATTTTCTCTCTCTTTCTTTGTGTGATTGTATATCTATGTGATTTGAAGGCTTGGAGATGATTGAAGAATAGGTTATAAACATGTTGGAGTCATTTCCCTATTGGAAAGGTTAAAATCTTCACAAAAAGTCACTTACAACCCTGAAAATCAAGGTTTCGGATTAGGACACCTAGAGGAACAAAAAGAGAAGACCGATAGCTTCAGATTCCACTTTTGAGTTTTTTCAGAAAAGGAAAAGTGGACTCATTTTCCATTAGTGGTGAGTGATTCCCACTGCACCTATTTTTCAAATATTTTTCTGGATTTGGATACCCATTTGCCTGAAACCTGCTCTAGTAGAGTTTTCTAGATCTAGGAGTGATTCACCCAGGGTGGTGAATGAGTCTCACCAGTGTTAAAAATTAGCATCTTCAACATTTCAAAGCCCCATTCCATCCTCAAAAAGTTTTCATGTGCACATATTCAGTTTTACAACATTCTATTTTGTTTCAATGTCATTTCTAGGTCATCTAGCATATGTTTGTATATCACTTTGTGTTTTCCAACATTTCATGTTTTCCAAGTTTACACTTTGTGGTGAACCCCTCATCAGCTATCATTTAGTCCTTAAAACCTTCTCTTTTTCAGATCTCAATCTCCTTTGCATTGAGATCACATGGGTTTGTTCTTGAATGAAGTGTTGATCTTTGTCTCTCTCCTTTTAGGTGCAAAACCCTAGAGGTGCAAGAGGTCACAAAAATATTCATCTCACTCTCCCTTGAAGAACATGAAATAAATTATACTACACGATTTCATTCTTTTCATATCACAGAGCTCATGGTCATTCTAATAATGAATGTAAGGATTCAATTAACAAAATTCAATATCTTAAGGAGTTTGGTGCTCTTCCTTATGTCAGGGCACCTAATTCCTCCAATTGATACTGATTCTCACTCTAGCATTTTTCTGAACTCACCTTTTTCCTACACTAAGTTGGGGGAAAGGGGTTATGTAGCCTTGTCATCGTATGTGTAGACACTGAAATTTGGTCTAGGCCTACGACTTCAATTTCTCCATAATTCATATTTTCATGATCATGATTAAATAATGTTAATTATTTAATTATTTTCTAAAGTCTTTTCTCAAATATTAATGAAATAACTTTTAATTATTTAATTAAGTCATTTTAACATTTATTCTTCTATTAATTAAATAACTTTAATTATTTAATTAATTCATTTTACTTGTATTCAATCCTGATTAATTAAATAAATGTTCTTTATTTAATTACCTCACTAATTAACTTTATTCTCTTTTTGAAATTAAATAAAGTATTATTTAATTTATCCTTATCACACTTTCGACTATAATTAAAAAAATAATTTAATAATTTAATTATTCATAAATCTTTTCTTCAGTCAATTAAATAAATATTAATTTATTTAACTTAATATTTAAATGGTGAATGCTGAATTAAATAATCATTTAATTCATAAAAGCTTATTTTAGACATATTCTTCTATATTTAGATAATTTTTTAAGTTATCTAATTATTCATTCACCACTTAACTTGATATCTATTTAAATCAGTCAGTCATCTTCTAATTTAATGTCTGATTGTCTCTAACAAGTAAACTTCCTTTCTTAACCGGTCAGTTATCTAGTTTGAATTCTTATGCATGTAGACATTTATTAATTAAATAACTTTATTTAATTAATTAATTTGTGCATGCATTCGAATAGATCGTTTCCTTTATTCTATCTTTATCCTTTACATGCAATCTTTATTCTTCTAATTTTTTAATACTCTCAACTAAAGATTAAATCATTATTTAATCTTGATCTCCACCTTTCAACTTGTAATCACTCACGTCACTATTGATACTAATCTCAATGCATGTCGAATCTTTTAATTTGAGTCATTCGTCCATCTTCTAATCTGAGCCTGTCATTTGAAAACCCTATTTTCTATAAAATGGCTTTATCTTCATCATTGTTACTCCTCCCGAAATCTGATGACTTTTGGAAGAAATCAACTGTTTAATCTTCAATATTTTTCTAAATCACTATCATAGGCTATAATTGCACAGAGAAATCTAAGGGCAATTATAATCAAATAGCAAAATGGAGAAGGAAAATCGAGGTCATGCATGGAACTATGTAGATATTGGGTGAGATTGTTTTGTATTTATGTTTTAGTTATTTCCATTGTTCTTTGTTGTTTAGCTTTAGATTACATTAGAGTTTATCGCTTTGAGTTGCTTTAATCTTTCCTATTTTCATGATGTTACAATATGTCATTTTTCATTGTCTCTTTTGGCTAGTTGACCACCTTCCATGTATATGTAAGAGCAAGCTTGGGATGTGGATGACATGCCTTAAGTTGGCTTGCATGTGACGTACCGAATTATACATTTTGGGGGCAACCCCTTCCCCTTTTCATGATGTAGCTTATTGGAAACATATGAATTGGCATAGGGTTTTCCGAATAAGCTCTCATGTATTCTTATACTTTAAATAAATTTTTCACAGTAATGGTGTTAGCAACTACTTTAAAGTGGGGGCATACATCGACACTCATGTTTCAATGCACGTTTTTCTTTTTTCTTACAAAGCGTCATTTTCTTGGTGGTGTCATTATGTTTGATTTCCTTCGAGAGTGTGATATTTACTTAACTTGTTCTCTCTTGGAGACATTAGGCATGATGTTCCCTAAGAAGAGACCTTGCACAAATTTAACAAAATCCCTTTGAATGTACCTTACAATATTTTGTGTTTACAACATTGTTTATAAGGCCACCTTGCATAACACACTTTGCTTGCCTATGGTTCCATCTTATTTGTTCTTGAGTTCAAAGCATACAAAGTTTTGCTTGTCTCATGAAACTTGAAGATCATTATTATGTGGCACCTTATCAAAGTTATCAGGAGATATAACTTTGGTATGGTTAATGTATGATGAGAATCTTGAATGTGGGCATGACTTTCTCATTATACGATGAGAAGCTGATATAGAGGCATAAATTTCTCACCAAGCTACGCTTTGGATACTCACCCAATGGACAGCTTGAAGTTCTGTTGCCTCAGAGTGAGCATGCATCTTTGGACAAACAACTTACATATGATCCACATCATGTTGGACAAACGGTTGAGGCTTGAAACACCTCTTCTTATTTTTGCTTCTTTTTTTTTTCTCTCTTTTTATTAACATTGCATAATAGTGTATCTTGATGTTGCATATTGTGCACCTTGTGTGTGTCCTCTTATGCTTGCAATAGTTTGACAGAGGATCGTGGACCCTGGGGGCTTCACCGCCTCCTCAATCTTTGTTATCTTAGACCATCTACATTAGTACACTTGGACCCCTCTTGAATGTCTACTTTAGTGTGAGTTTGAAGCAAGTTCATCCTCTCACTAAAGTGGAGGCTAAATGTAACAAAAAAAATTGGATGCCCTTGGAAATGATTGAATTTTACTTAATTTGGGAAGAATTAATGATAAATTGGACTTAATATTGCCTTGGTCTAGTGTTGCGATGAGTTTTACACATCCAAATTAGGTCAAGTCAGCCCTTTTAAAGCTAAATAAACCTAACTTTTCCTTAATTTATTGTTTTAAAGTGTATTTATTTACACCTTCACATTAAATTTAGGAGGCTTGTAAACTAAATGGACCTAATCTAGTGTTTTAATGTTTTGTACACTTTCATAATGGATTTGGGGCTCTTTTTAGCTGAATAAACCTATTTTTTCCTTAATATGTTGTTGTAAAGTATATTTATTTACACTTTGACATTGAATTTTGAGCCCTATTACATTTATGACCTTAATATCATCATTAATAGGCCCCTAAGACCCTATTATGCATCCCAAGGCATATTTCAATCAAAATCCCAACAATATTAATAAATAAACTTAATTTCTTAACATCCCAACACTTTTGCCACCTAAAAAGGCCCTATGGGACCCATATGCCACCCTGTGCATATGATTCCCACCAAGGTGGGAACCATACACCAAGTGTGGCGTATGAGTCCCATTTGGCCATTTTTTAGGGTTTTGAACAAGAAAATATGGGTTTTAAGTTTAAATTTCATGAATGTTGGCCTATGGGATCCAATTAATGAGATATTAGATGGATTGCCTATATAAATTAGGTCTCAAATCATTATCACATAAGAATTCACAATATCAAGTCAAGCAATCAATAGTTAAGCATTTCAAGACTTTACAAGATCATTGAAAGAGCATTAAAGATGATTTCTAAGACATTTAAGGGCAGATTCTTCATAATTTATGGTAACAACTCAAGATCCATCATGTAATGTAAAGGATATCAAATATCAAGCATGTTATTGAGTTAATTTTGTGATGTTGCATTTAAGATCCAAGGTCAACCATTGTTCTACACTTATCTCAAGATCTAGATCTACATCCTTCACTACCATTTCATGTTAGATTGCAGATTCATAAATCATTCAAGGTATTATTATTCATGTTTCATGTTCCATGTTCATGTTTCATGTCATTATTTCATTTCCTCGTTATCTTGTTTAATTAGCTCAAAGGGGTTTGACCATGGCAAACCCCCATTTACTAAAAAATCAATAAGTTGTTGTCCCTCTACATGTGTGATTGTAGATCTAGGAGTCTTGGAGCTTGAACATCCCGTGTAGATTAGGTTACAAGCTTGGAGAAATTTATTGGAGTTGTCCCCTCATTTGAATGGTTTCTATCTTCACAAAAAGTCATCTAATTGTCCAAAATAAGGGTTTTAGATCCGTAAATCAGTTTGGAAGGAAAGATTAGAGACTAGAGTATAGATATGAACTTTGGATTCACAAAAAATAAGAATGGGACTGATATGCTAGAAGTGGTTATGAGTCCCACTACAAGAATTTTTCCAATTTTTTTTGTAGTTCCAGATACCCTTTTTCCAGAAACATGTTTTAGACGAGAGACCGTAATCTAGGACTGATACACCCAAACTGGTGTATGTGTCAAAATGGGCTAAAATTTTAGTGTTTTCAGCATTTATAGTCCTCATTCAAGCCTCTATAGGTTTCCAAGTGCACACTTCTTATTTTACAAGTTTCTGTTTTGATTTATATGCATTTCTAGGTCATTCATTGAAGTTTCATGCATCACTAGGTTTAAACATTAGATATTGCATTTCATTAATATTTCCAAGCCTTGGCTTGGTGATGAACCCCTCTTTAGTCATTAATTAGACCCTAGGACACCCTATTGTTAGAAACATTTTCCCTTTCTTAATTGGATTGAGGTCTCTAGGGTTTCCTTGAAAGTGGAGTATAGAAAGTTTATTTTCTAAGGTCCTAAACCTTAGCGACAACAATTTTCGATCTTACAAAATCCTTTATTCTATTTCCTAAAAGGTTGATAATTGTTTTGGTTTGCAGATTCAAACTTCTCAAGTTGGCTGAGATGGTTTTTGTATCACAACTACTAAATGAGTTTTGATAATCATAGCGAGAGGTACACAAGTACAAAAAGGAGGGGGATTTCATTATGGTAAGCTTATCATGTATCTTATCTTGAAATTTCTCAATGAACATCCTTTTAAGGTGAGGATTGAGGATTTTTATGTCAATTTGGGAATAAAGCGATTGGTAAGGTAAAATGAAGTCAATAAATTTTTCATCCTCTTTTTGCTTACATTTCATCAAATCGTTTAAGGTCATTTTAGGAGTCATGTGCACATGGAAATGGTTTATAAATTCCTTAACAAGTTCATTAAATGAATCTATTGAGTTGTTCGATAACAAGGAAAACCATTCTAAGGTAGTATCCTTTAAGGATCTATGGAACATTTAGCCAAGATTTTATCCTCAAAAATAAAGTCACTACATATGGTAGTATAAGTGGAAACATGTTCAGAAGGATCTCCTTCCCCCCATATTTCTCAAATATAGGCACCTCTATACCTTGTGGCATCGAAATTTTCAATATCTCCAAGGACAAGGGATTTATTTTGAAATAATATGTAGGTTGGCCATTTTTATTTTGGTTTATGGTGGAAACTTGTTTTTGAAGGGATGAAACAGTTTGCAAAAGTTGATTTATGAGAGGATAATTGTTTGCATTTTAAGATGGAGGTGAATATGGTAGAGGTGTATATGTGTTCGAAGGGAGAGTGGGTGGAATGCTTATGGGAGGTAAAGTAGTAGGAGATATGATGTGTACTGCTACAAAGGTACAACAGATGCTAGTGGAAATACCTAAGGAATCATATTACTAGTAGGTTGCATTGTTGTTGTAACTTGAGGATTGGTATAGGTAGGAATAGAGGAAATTGTTGTGAGAGGAGGAATTTGGGTTCCTCCTTGGTTTTGGATATTGTTCGAAGGTTGAGTACCACTCGTAAGTTTACCAAAAATATGAGCTAGGTTATACATAAGTCAACTCCTTCTTCAGTTTCAATCATGTGGTGTATCTTATCTATAGTAGGGATAGGAGTGGTTAAAATGTTTTTAGTACTTACTTGATTTTGTAGGTTTTCTAAGTCTTTAAGGATTTGGATTATGTTTTCTTGTGGAATACTAGCAACCATTGTTTCTACATTTGTCGCACTACATGAAGGAAAAGAGGTTTTAAGGGTATGGTCCATACCTAGTGAACTAATGTCAACACTAGTAGTGAAAGAGCTAGACAATGCAAGATCCATGATGATTGTGATATCGTGGGATGGGATGAGTCTCAAACTTCATCTCACTATAGTATTAACAATAGGAAACCAAGTAGAAAAGCTCATGCAAGGGATAATCAATGAAATTCAAGATGCAATGAACACAAGAGAAATACTATTTTGTAATGAAGTTAAGCTAAATGCAATGAAATGAATGAAATAGACACTTTGGAAAATGAAACACATAACTAACAATAGCAAACAAGAACACAAAAATAGAGTTTTAAATGCTGGAAACTATAGTTTAACATTTGAAATGGGACTAAATCACCCAAAGGGGTGCATGAGTTCTAATTAGGGTTTCTCAGAGGTTTAAATACTAAATAAAAATCACCACAAAATACCTAGAAATTAGGAAAAAACACCTGTACTAAGACTAAATCACCCATAGTGGTGTATGAGTGCCAGATTAGGGTTTTTGCACAACTTTCAAAATATTCTAAGTGAAAGTTACACTTTCTGGTTTGTATGATGTCTAGACTAAGTGTAAATGTAGATTTCAGATAAATTTCAATCATGCAAGATGTAAAAATGCAACCTATACGTACTTTCACTAATGCAAGATTTAGAAACCCTAGAATGCTAATTAACTAATGCAAAGTTAATGGAAGCTAGATTTAGGATGATGATGCAATCTAAATTAGAATTAAGATGTGTATCATAGAAAAACGAAACTTGCTTGATTTGGAGAATAATTGATGATAAATTGGGCTTAATAAGGAATTTATTTGGTGTTGTGAGGTGTTTTACATGTCCACACTAGGTCTTGGACCCTTGCAAATTATAGATGTCTTGTAAAGGTGTTGTAAAGTGTTGTAAAATACTTTCAGACTTTTTTAGACTTAATGAACCTATTTTCCCTTAATTCAACATTATAAAATGTATTTAAATGCATTATCACATCAATCTAGAAGGCTTGTGAATTAAATTTAACCTTAGTCAAGTGTTGTAATGTATCTTGCACATTCACATTAGATTGTGTGCCTTTCTAGGATTTGTGGACCTCATTTTAGTGTTGTAAAGTGTATTTAATCACACTTTCACATTGAATTTTGTGTCCCAAGCCTTAATTGACCTTCACATCATCATTAATAGAGCCCTATTACCCCATATTGTGCATCCTGAGCTAATATTTGATGAAATACCTAGCAAAGTCATCATATAAACCTTATTTCCTTACTTCCTAGCATTCTAGCTATCAAATGGGCCCCTTTGGGACAAATTTACCATCTGTGGTGAATCAGTCCCTACCAGGTGGGACTAATTCACCCAAGGTGGCAAATGAGTCCTATTTGAATTTTTTTATACTTTTGAGCAGGAAATTTTGGAATTTAAGTTTATTATTCTTTATGTCATCCTTAGGGATCCAATTAATAGGAAAATAAGGTGAATTTCCTATAAAATGAAGTCTCTAAAGGTATGTGTAGGATCATCATGGAAAAAACCGACCCTTAAGTGGCAAAAAATTTAGAAAAATCAGAGTTAGGCAACTGAAGTAAAAATTTGAATAAGTTATCTATATTATTTCAAAAATATGCAAGAATAGAATATATAGAAAATTGAATGTAGTTTCTAAACTACTAGGTTTATATAGAAAAGAAATCTATTTGGTGAAAATTTGATAGTTCAATGTAGTAGCACTTAAATTTTGGGGAATAATAAGAAGTAGGTATGTCCGGACCACCTAACCATAGTAAAATGATAATATTTTTTTATAAGATTTTAGATATAAGTAGAGGACGATGTCCCAGATGTGATGCATATTTTTTGTAATTTTTTCCAAGAAAATAATTAATTATGAATTTTTATTGCAAATTTTAAAAATATAAAAAGCGTATGTCCTAATCAATCTTAAATTGGTCAAAACTTCATTAAATTCATTTTTTTTTAATCCTATAGTATGGAAAGAATAAAATGCGACACATGTTTTAGATTCAAAAAATGTGATACTATTTGAAAGTTATAGATGTTTTTCAATCAGCCTATCAATCAGAACTTTATTCATATTTCAAATATAAAATGAATAATAATTATTTATCAAATTCAAAGTAAAGAATAATTTATATTGGTGGAAAGCTGAGAATATCCTTTAAAAACCCTTTTCGTTTCATCAATTTTGGGTAGAAAAAGTTGTCAGCCACATACCCTACACATACCCATCATATCACCACTTTTTGGCTCATCATGATCCTACACATACCCCTAATCCCTAATTAATAATCTCTTATCTCATTCACAACTCACTCATCATTTGTCTTCTCTATCAAGTCAAGTAAGTTAGGGTTTTATCATTCTAAGTCATCAAAAAAACTTCCAAAGACATTCAAGGGTAATATCTTCCCCATTGTTGTAGAAATTCAAGACCAAACATCATGGCAAGGTATTGAATTCATTGTTTTATTCTTCATTGCATTCCTTCTCTATTTTTGTCTAATTATCTAAAAGGGGTTTGACCAAGGAAAACCCCAATGCCCTAACATTCAACATTTCTCTTTCTCTCCTTGTGTGTTTGTAGATTTAGGAATCTTAGAATCTTGGAAGCCATTGTGATCAAGTTGCAATGTTTTCCAAGCCATCTTTTCATTGGATAAGGAAAAACATCAATAAAAAGTCACCTTCATGCCCAAATTTGACAGTTTTAGAACCAGACACCTAAAGAAGCAGAAAGTGCAGACTAAAGGCTCTTGTTTCCACCTTTGAATTTTTAAAATTTCAAAAGTGGACTCATCTTCCATTGGTGGTGAATGATTCCCACTTCTAGGCTTGATTTTGGTTTTCTACATTTTTGGATACCCATTTGTCTGAAATGGGCTCCGGAATGGTTTCACAGAACTGAGACTAATTCTCCCAGAATGAAAAATGAGTCCCACTAGGCCTAAAAATCAAGATTAGTCATTTCAAGTCTCAAAATTTTTTATAGGTGCACTTCTTTAGTTTCATTCATTTTTGTTATAGTTTACTTTCATTTCTAGGTGTTTTTGCAATGCACAATGTGTTTTCCAACAAGTTGCATTTCAATAGTTTTCACTTAATAATCAATAGTTTTTACTAATTAGCTACATCTAGATCATTTCATTTAGTCATACATACCTCATACATTCCTTAGTTTGAGTGAACCACCTAGATTTTCAGTGTGGGATCTACCTCTTTCCATTAGGTGAGAGATCCTAATTGAGCAAAAGTAACATAGCATTCCTAACCATTAAAATCTATGGTTCAAGATGTTACAAATGTAGGTTCACCAAAATTTTATAATAGAAATAGGGTCACCCAACTTTTAGGAGATGGCGCACAAGGGGTAGGGTCCTATTTTGCTATTATTACATTCAAGAAAACCCTAGAGATCTCAATGAAGGAAAGAGATCTACTAAAGGTTGTCCTAGGGTATGATTAGAGACTAAAAGGGATTTCATCACCAAGGTAGGGCTTGGAAAGACTAGTAAAATGTAAAATCTAATTATGAAACTTAATGATATGCAAGACTACAATAAATGACCTCAAAATGAATGCAAAATAGAATAGAAGATTGAGAAATCAGATAGGTGCACCTGGAATCCTATAGTAACTTGAAGGAATTCCTAAAATGCTAAAAATGCTAAATTTAATGCACACTATGACTCATATTCTAGACTAGGTGATTTAGTCCCAGATTAGGGTTTCTAGGTAGGAAAATAAATTTGGTAGTGATAGGTCTAGAACTCTTGAAAGCTATGAAATTAGTTGTACTGGGACTCATACGCTAGAAGTGGCATATCAATCCTACTTGGATTTTTTAAAGGATTAAGATTTGAAACTACTCTTCAATCTCTGCTCTATCTTCTCACCTTGGTTTCCTGATTTGAACTACTAAATTTTTCCCTATAGGTGTCCTTCAATGGTCTTGCAAACAAGGTGACAAATTTAACAACTTTGTACACTTGACAACTTTTCTCCAATATTGCTCTTTAGACAATCTTCAACCTAGATCTACAAATCACACACTAAAGAGAGGGAAAAATGTTGTTTTGCTAGTGGAAAGGGGTTTTCCTTGGTCAAACCCCATTTTGGTAATTAAACCTTGTAATGAAATCAAATGGAAAGGAGGAATGATGAATGAACAAAATCATATGTTGCAGCTCACCAAACCCTAGGAATAAAATGCTACAAACATGTATGATATGGCTCCAATGGATGGAGATTTTTATTTTTTCTTGAATGCAATAGACCTTGACTTGAATGCTTACTTGAATCATGAAACCCTACATCACAAATGTTAGATCAAACACAAACATGATGCATTATGACTTTGACATGATGCTTGACACTGGAATAATGCTCCAAAATACTTGATAATCATCTCTTGAAGACTCTTGAATGCACTCTTGTGAACTCAAATTTGCTATAAGGATTCTTATTCACCTTGCTAAGAGAAAAATGAATGAAATAACCTTGTATTTATACCTTTTTATGCCAAATTTCCCTAAATTACATCACTACAAACTGACATCAGACCTAGGAGAATAAAATATACCAAGAATTTGAATTTAATTAAATTTTAAGCCACATGAGACTCATATGCCAGAAGTGGTGTATGAGTCCCATTAGGCTAGTCTATGGGACACATTTTTTAAGAAATGCTTAGATTCATGTGAAATACAAATTAGGACCTTGAAACTTAGGTGGGAACCATACACCCAAGGTGGTGTATGAGTCCTAGATCACTAAATCTAGGCAATAAAGTCCAAAAACACTTGAATCATGATTGGATGTTGGTTTATGTGTTGGAAAAATAAGGAAAGAAAACTGAGAGGGGGGGGTGAATCAGTTGTCATAAAATATTAAAACTTTTCAAACCTTACTTTACTTAATCTTAGATTTGATGAATGAATAATAAACCATGAATAATCAACACATCATAAACATAGAGAACACCAATATTTTTATGTGGAAACCCTATTAGGGGAAAAGCCACGCTGGATGTTAGTCCACAATATTATACCCTGTTAAAAGTATAATGAGAAAATAATGGGAATGCACATGCATTCAGGCACACTTCCTAGAGCTCACTACTCAAATACAAGAGGGTTCACTACCCAACAATACAACAATATGGATTAGATCTACAAGGTATGAACTAAAAGAATAACTTCTACACAAGCTTGATTATAGTTCCAATTAAGCACATAAAAACCTTCTTCACTCTTTGCTCAACCTTCTTCTCACTCTACTCTGCAATCGAATGATAGGAACACTATTCACACATCTTCACTTTTTCTATCACACATTCGCTCTAATGCACACACTAAATTCGCTAAAAAAATCACTCTTATATATCCACAACATGAGATTTCATCAACAACTTAGTCAGCTAGAAAATATAAAGCATATTTTCAAAGTCAGCCAAATCGCAAACAAATTTGCAATGCGAATACACCAAGGTTGGCCACAACATAGTGGAGACCCAAATTAACAAGTCCAATCACAAAAATATTTCAATTAATTCCACCTCAAAGATCCACAACACGCTACTACCATCATGTCGGCTAAGAACATGAAAAACCAAACATACAGAGAAAAATATTTGACCATGAACACACAGATCAATGTGGACATACCACAAAGATAGAGCATGATCTAAAAGTATCTGAAAAAAAAAGAACTAACAGAGAAACATCTGCAACACCAGAAACATACAAACTTCATTTGGGAACACTGTTAGAACACACAAACGTATTGTTAGAACAAAATTGTTCACTACATGATCAAATTTTCACGCGGACATCCCAAAATTTTGGTGGATGAACTAGATATACTTAGTAGAAAACCCTTTAATCCACACCGACTGATGTTCAATGTATAGAACGAGATACCTTCATGACCTTCATAGTTCCATAGAGAACTTGGAACACTTCTTTTAACAAATTTCTCAATATCCTTGACATATACAACTTCTGATGTATTGAAGGCTAATAGTGTTGACATCAATGACAATGACATATCAGCAACACAACCACAACATCCAAAAATCTTCCCCTTTGGCATTGATGGCAACACATGATGTGAAAAACACCATCAACCCAACTCATAATCAACACTTTTCTAACTCTTCTCCCTTGGCCTCTTCTTCATGAGCTTCTTCAGATAAGCAATTTTTTTCACGTTACACTTCTCCCCCTTTGACATCAATGGAAAATATAAACATTATCTTCCCACATGCCAACTCTGAACAACATATCTGCACATCTGACTTTTCCCCCTGAGTAGCAGCCATAGAAACATCAATCCAGATTAGAATATGGTCATGAAATGCACGGATTGATGCAAATTAATGTGTCCTAGTTCATATCAAGAGGGGTAATTACCCCTAGCATCCCTCTGAGATAATAAAAAATATCCTTTGGAAATGTGTTAGTGAAAATATCTGCAACCTGCTCTTTCATAGGCACATACTCCAGTCTAACTTCTTTCGCACTCACTTTCTCCCTTAGAAAGCTGAACTTGATTGATATATGCTTGGTCTTAGAGTGTATCACCTGATACTTTGAAATATTTATAGCACTTGATTTATCACAGTATATGGCAATGGGTTCATCATATACTACCTGATATCTTTTAGCATCTATTTCATTCACATCACTTGAGTACAATTTTTTGTAGCACCAATATACTTTACCTCAGCAGTAGATAGAGAAATGAATTTTTTCTTTTTACTCAACCATGACACCAGCTTCTTCCCTAGGAAGAAATCACCACCACTAGTACTCTTCTTGTCATCTACATCTCCTTCCCAATCTACATCAGTATGTGCATTTAATGTAAGATCATCATCCTTAGGGTACAAAAGCCCAAAATCAACCGCTCCTTTCAAATATCTAAAAATTCTATTTACAACAGTCGCATGAGATTATTTTGGATTAGCCTGAAATCTAGCAACCATACACATAGCATTCATAATGTTTGGTCTAGTTTGAGTTAAGTAAAGTAGTCCACCAATCATTTATTTGTACCTTGTTTGATTTTCCTTGGGAGAATCATCATTCAGTGTCAACTTACATTCAGTTACCATAGGAGTACCAATAGGTTTTGAGTCTTCCATACCAAATTTCTTCAACAACTCTCTCACATATTTGGAATAATATATGAAGATCCCCTTGTCTAATTGAGTAACTTGTAGTCCCAGAAAGAACTTCATTTCACCAATCATACTCATCTCAAATTCATTCTTCATTTCATCAGCAAACTTGATACATAGATTACCATCTCCACCAAAAATAATGTCATAAACAAAGACTTCAATAATCAATTCTTTGTCATGATCCAATTTGAAATACAACTTGTTGTCAGCAGTACCTTTATTGAATCCAAGCTTCAATAAGTATTTGTCCAATATAGCATACCAGGCTGTGGGGCTTACTTAAGTCCATATAGAGCTTTCTTGAATCAGAAAACCATGTTTTCCTCAGCAATCAGTTGAAATCCATCTAGCTGTTCAATGTAAAATTCTTCTAATTCACCATTCAAAAAAGTAGACTTCACATCCATTTGATAGACTTTGTATTTCTTATATGCAACATAAGCAAGAAATAACCTTACAACTTCAATTCTGGCCACAGGGGCAAAGGTTTCTTCAAAATCAATACCTTCCATCTTAGAATACCCTTTACATACCCATCTTTCTTTATTCCTAACCACTTCACCCTTTTCATTCAACTTATTTTGAAAGACCCATTTAGTACCAATCACATTTTTGTCTTTTGGTCTAGAAGCAAGTATCCATGTATTGTTCTTTTCAATCTGCATTAATTTTTCCTTCATAGCTTCCATCCAATGTTCATCATTGCAGGCTTCATGTACATCTTTTGGCTCAATCTTGGAAATAAAAAAATACTGTTCTGTAATCTTTCTTCTAGTTTGCACACCTTTATTTTTGTCTCCTATAATTTTATTTTCAGAATAATTTAGTTTTACATACCTTGGAGTTTTAGGATTCTCACGAAATTCTGATTCTTCTGCTCTTCCTTCTGCACTTGCACTTGTCTCTACTTCTTGACTAACTTGATTTATTAGAATCACTAGAACATATGGAACATATGGCACAATTTGAAATTGATGATGTGTCTGAACATTCTTCCCTGGGTTTGTATTATTTTCATCTAAGTCATATCCACAATATCTGGATGATTTAGCAAAATCTTCATCAACTCTGACATTTGCACTCTCAACCATTTTTATCAGTCTTTTGTTATAGCCCTGGTAGGCCTTGCTTATATTGGAGTAACCTAGAAAGATTCCTTCATCGCTTCTTGCTTGAAACTTCCCTATATCCTCATCTCTCTTGATGTAGCATTTGCTTCCAAAGATCTTGAAGTATTTAATAGTAGGCTTATAAAAAAACCATAGCTCAAAAGGAGTCTTACCAGTATTACCATTCACATTTACTCAGTTCAAAGTGTACAAAAAATCTTGCAACTTCACCCCAATATATTTGAGACACATTTCCTTCAATCATCATTGTTCTAGTAGCATCCAAAACTATTATGTTCTTCCTTTCTGCAACACCATTCTATTGAGGGGTTCAGGGATCAGATAACTATCTTCTGATTCCATGCTCATCACAAAAGGAATTAAACTCTTTGGAGGTGAACTCACCACCTCTGTCTGACCTTAAGCATTTTATTTTTAGACCTTTTACATTCTCTACAACAGCCTTGAAACTTTTGAACTTTTCTAATGCTTCACATTTTTCTCTTAAGAAAGCAACCCATATCATTCTAGAGTAATCATCAATAATCAACATAAAGTACTTTTTACCATGAAGACTTATAACTCTGGAGGGAACACATAGATTAGTATGTGCAAGCTCCAGTAATCCATGTGAATTATGTTGTTTCCTCTGGAAAGAAACTCTAGTTTGTTTTCCCATTTGACACTCCCTACAAATTGTGCTAGCAGGCTTTACCAGCTTAGGCCGATCTCTTACTGCTTGAGAGGAGCTAATTTTGACAATGTTATCAAAGTTCACATGACACATGTATCCTTCTATTCCATAACTAGCTTTCATCTACTTGAGCAATCAAACAACTTTCACTAGCAACATTCAAATGAAAAATATTACCTTTTGTCAGTTTTCCAAAAGTAATTACATTTCCAGGGTTTCCAAATATCTTCCATCTTCTATCTTTGAATTGTAGATCATAACCCTTGTCCACCATTTTTCCAACACTTAATAGATTATGCTTCAAGCCTTCAACATAAAGAACATCATCAGTGTTATGCCTACCACCAAGAAAAATAGATCCTCTGCGATGAATCACACAAGCATTATTATCACCAAATCTCACAACTCCACCATCATAATTCTCTAGACTTACAAATTTTCTTTCATCACCAGTCATATGATGTGAGCATCCACAGCCAATGACCCACTCATCCTTTTCTTTAATTCAAGTTGCAAGATCTTTCTCAATTTTGGCAGATCCAGTAGCCTCGGGACTATTCTCCTTAATATCAATGAAAACCCAACCATCTTCATTTCCATTATCTTTGTCAGACTCATCATCAGTCACTCCTCCTTTAGCAAAGTAACATTTCTTTTGGAATCTAAATTTGTAAGACTTAGATCTAGGGACTCTTTCAAGACATCTTGATGCAAAATGACCAATTTTAATGCAAGAAAAACATTTGATAGGAAGCTTTCCTTTATACTTACCTTGTCCTCTACCTTATGTCTTCACAATCAGTGCTTCCAATTCTTCTAGTTCTTTTTCTTCTTCTTCAATTAGTTTCATTCCTTCCTCATACTTGAATGTATTTCTAGAACTCTCTCCCATATCAAATCTTTGCTTGTCTCTTCCAGATATAATAGCCTTGAATGCAGTTTCAGTCTTAGGAACAAAATCACCAAATTCGCTCAACTCAAAGGCAACAAGTTTACCAATCAGTGTATCTCTTGTCACATTCGTCAATGATCTGAATTCTTCAATAGCACGTTCCTTTGTTTTGTAGGAGGTAGGAAATGACCTGAGCACGTTAGCCACAATTTCTTCTTCTTCCAGAGTTCCACTAGCACATCTAATACCCATCACTATTTCATTTACTTTATGCATAAAAGAAGAAATATTTTCATCTTCACCCATCTTCAAATTTTCATACTTTCCTTTCAAACTGTATAGCTTATCCATCTTCACATTCACATCTCCTTCATACAAAGTTTCCAGCTTCGTCCACATTACATGAGCTATCTTCAGATGTAACACATTTTTCATTTCCAAATCTGTTAGAGCACTCAACAAAGCTTCCATAGCCTGGACATTATTCTCAGCCTCATTAACTTCATCAGCAGTTTAAGGACCATTCTAAGGAATAACATATGCATTCTTTGTAATTTTCCAGAAAGGTTCACGAATGCACTTCCAATGACACTCCATCCTAGCTTTCCACAATGAGTAGTTTTTTCCATCAAATCTAGGGCTATCCTTCTTGTATGATGCCATCTTGGATCACCTAAAGCTCTTAAATGTCTTCAGAGGAACCTACTCTGATACCAATTGTTGGAAAAATAAGGAAAGACAACTGAGAGGGGGGGGTGAATTAGTTATCACAGAATATTAAAATTTTTCAAACCTTACTTTACTTAATCTTAGATCTGATGAATGAATAATAAACCATGAAAAATCAACACATTAGAAACATAGAGAATGCCAATATTTTTATGTGGAAACCCTGTTAGGGGAAAAACCATGGTCGATGTTAGTCCACAATATTATACCCTGTTAAAAGTATAATGCAAAAATAATGGGAATGCACATGCATTCAGGCACACTACCTATAGCTCACTACTCAAATACAAGAGGGATCACTTCCCAACAATACAACAATATGGATTAGATCCACAAGGTATGAACTGAAAGAATAGCTTCTACACAAGCTTGATTACAATTCCAATTAAGCACACAAAAACCTTCTTCACTCTTTGCTCAACCTTCTTCTCACTCTGCTCTACAATTGAATGATAGGAACACTATTCACACATCTATACTTTTTCTGGCATACATTCGCTCTAATGCACACAATAAATTTTCTCAAACATTGCTCTTATATATCCACAACATGAGATTTCATCAACAACTTAGTTGGCTAGAAAATATAAAGAATATTTTCAAAGTTGGCCAAATCAAAAATAAATTTGCAATGCAAATCCACCAAGTTCGGCCACAATATAGTGGAGACTCAAATTAAAAAGTCCAATCACAAAAAGATTTCAATTAATTCCACCTCAAAGATCCACAACACACTACTACCATCATGTCGGCCAAGAACATGAAAAACCAAACATATAGAGAAAAATCTTCAACCAAAAACACAAGGATCAATGTGGACATACCACAAAGATAGAGCACGATCTAGAATCATAAAAAGAAAACAAAAACTAATAGAGAAACATCCACAACATTAGAAACATACAAACTTCATTCAGGAACACTGAAAAAACACACATAAATACTATCAGAGCACAACTGTTCACTACAAGATCAGATCTTCACACGAACCTCTGAAACTTCTAGTGGATGAACTAGATATACTCAATAGAAATCCTTTAATCCACACCAACTGATCTTCAATGTACATAACAAGATACGTCCATGACCTTCACAGTTCCACAAAGAACTTGGAACACTTCTTTTAACAATTTTCTCAATATCCTTGACATATACTTCTAATGTACTGAAGGCTAATAGTTTTGACATCAATTACAATGAAATATCAGCAACACAACCACAACATCCAACATTATGTTAGGATTAATCTTGGAAAGATTCATTAATTAAGTCTTGTGGATGCAAAATAAGGCCAAATAAGGCATAAAGAAGCCCAATTTATTAAGAAAATACTAGATTAGTGTGAAAGTTTTAGGATACACTTTACAACACCCTAAATAAGGTACACTTAGGTCCAGTTAGTTTACAAGGGCCCAACACCTAATGTGAATGTGTTAAGTTACACATTACAACACTAAATCAAGGCCACATCAAGCTCAATTTGACAAGGATGGCCCAAACAAATGTGAAAATGTAGAGGGATACATTTTTTTGTCATTACACATCACACTTTTTTCTATCGGAAAATGTTTCATACTCTTTAAAAGTGGGTTTGTTATGACTCAGTGTGGACCACAAACCCTTATGTTGGAGCAACCTACACATTTTGATCTTCCAGGAATTTTAGTTATGGGGGGTTAAAATTTCAATTAAATTAGGAGTATGTATGACAATAGTTTACACAAAAATCAATCAAAAAATGCAACAAATTGATACAAATAAAACCTCCAAGAAAAATCAATTAATGAAAACTCTTTAGATTTATTTTTTCAACATCCAAAAAATTATCACTCGGAAAAAAATTGAATATGTACTTGAATCTTGAAAAAAGAGACATATGAATAAAATGAGAGCTATCATGTCATGCAAAAGTCACCAAAATACTATGTGCAAGACAACCTCTTCACAACCTATGAGACTTGCTCACAACAACCAAAGGTAGTGCAAAGATAGTTAAATAGTAAAAAAATACCCCACGTTTCCAATGTGGGATATTTTTTCCTGCAATCTTCCAGATGGACCCACCTCCATTTCGTTTGCACAGTAATTAGAAGCTCCAAATATTTCTATTGAAACTTTATAAACTATAAATTTTTTCCATCAAAGGAAAATTCATGGTTTTTTCCAATTGTTGCAAAACATGATCTCCAAGAAGAAAATCCCGCCCCTTTGAGAGATGAATCATGCATCACAAATATTAATTGAGCCTCAAAGGACACAACTATTCAACATATATATACATCCTCTTATTTTAAATCGTTTCCCCTCCAAAGGATAAAACACAACCCACAAGAGTTTTATCACAACATCCAATGACAAATCACACCTTCTTGTGGATGATTCACAACCTATACAAAATAAAATGTGCTTGAAACCACACCTCTCATAGCAGATGAAATACACATACAGCACAAGTAAAAAGATGACCCCTTCATGATGAAAAATGCACCTAGGATTTCAAACACCCCCTCAAAATTGACTATCAGGCCTCCAAAGATAGAATTCCACCCACACAAAAGGTTACAAATTTCAAAACCATAGCCTGTGCCTCTTCAACAAAAAAATGACCCTCCAATCGCAAACAACAAGAAAATCATGCTAAAAATGGAACCTCCAATTGCCAGCGACAAGAAAATGAAGAATAATAAAAAATAATGACAATTTTAAAATTTAATAAATTACAAATGCCAAAAAAACTTTACCAGGGAAAAACTTTCTTAGATATCCTTAGCAGAAACTCTTTAGGAAAGTGAGCAGGAGGAGGAGCTCTGATACCATGTAGGAGATGACATTTCCTTCCTAGAATCCTCAACCTACAACAAAAAATAACCCTCAAACATATGAGAGAAGAAAACACAACTATTCTACAAAATATCGAGAATGATATTCAAAAATTGAGACGAAAAATTACATACTGTACAAGCCTTTTAAAGGCATGAAAAAAGAAATGGGTGAAAAACTACATGATATGGGAAAAAACCACCCAAATAATTAACCTAAGTTAAAATTAACACTACACTAACATTTAATTCCTATTCTTCAGCAATTGAAATATAAAACTTCTAAGTCAACAAAAAATCTCAAACCTATGAGTGATTTAATCATGTTAAGTTGTAAGTTGAGAATCAATGATAGAATATGGGCATGTACTAGAGGAACTAATCACCTTTACTAGTAATTGAACCTCCTAGTATTGTTCTTTTATGTATTTATAAAATGTAGGATTAGGACCCCATCACTCTTCTTGTGAAATACTTCTATTGCTATTTGATTAGGAAAATAGTTCTTGCATCTTTAGATGTCACACATTTTTTTTCAACTTTAATGTTTTTGATTAAAAAAGTAGGGAAGGGCCCTAAACCCAAATAGAACCAAAAAAACAATAAAAAACAATGTAGAGAAATAAATCAAGAAAAACTAGAGCCTGAACACAAAATAAGTCAATTAGAATATTTTATTTCTAAATTTTTTCATTAGGATATATTGCAAACATCAAAATTTCATGCATGATTTTTCCTCATAGGTTATTATGTATTTCTAGAATTTCACTTACCCCTAGACTTGAACATCTATAAATAGAGACCCATAAACATTGTTGATGGTTTCCAAATCCTATGTTTTCTAAAAATATATATCTAGTCTAGGGTGCATATCTCCCCTATCTAGTCAATTCAAGCTGAAATTTTCTAAGAAAATCTCCATTTATGGTCTTTGTTCCAATTTGGTTCTTGTTCTAGAATTCTATTTTTGAAATTGCTTGATTTTGATGTGCATCATTAGTTTGATCCACAAGACATAGCATAATATGTTTTCATTGTAAATTTTTTGATTTTTCATAGTTAATATTTTATTGTCAAATCTTATTAGGAAATTCAAAGAATTTTTGTTACAAGAATGAAAATGAGTTCATTTATGCTTTTGTGTTGTTTTCATTGATCCCTTTTCCATTATCTATTCTAATTGTGAGAATCTTTGGTGCAAGAGGATTCTATCATTAAATATGATGAGAATCATGTTTTTAATTCTCTCAATATGTCTCCTACATATGAGGGTATCATTATGCAAGAAGTTCTAATCATTGGGAATCTTGAAATTCATGTTTGTTCCTCTCCCATTAATTCTGCTATTTGGGAATATTCAAATTATAATAAGATGGATGACATAGACGAATATTCCAAATTGACATTAGATCCTGCATCAATAGAAGTAGTTACCTCAGTTAAGGTTATGAACACATAATTGACTATTGGACCTGTTTTAATTATTGGACTTCCTAAACCACCCCTTATTATAGGATCTCCAAAACCTCAATGCAATATCCTAAAATTTGTAAAACAACTCACTGATAATCATGTGCAACAAGATGTGTTGAATCAATTAGGTTATCATGTAGTTTTTCACACATATAACACTAGAATATATAAGAAAATATAACATACAACATCTATTCCATTACCCCAACCATATCTTCCACCCCTACCTAGTCTTCCTCGACATAGTAGTAAAGAATATGATCTTTTTAGGAAACTTCATAATAATTCAACCAAAATATCCCTTTGTGATTTTATCCAAACATCACCTACATACCATAGGATGGTCAATGAGGCATTAGAAAAGATTAATATCTCACCTTTTGTCAAACTAAATGACATAGCAGCCATGTTTGGTTGTATACAGGCCACAAAGTTGGATATTACATTCCCTTACCATGAATTACCTTCACTTGAGATAAAAAAAACATGAAGCTTCTCTAATGATAACGGTATCCTTTAACGAAACTAAGCTTAGATATACTCTTATTAATAATAGACCAGGTCTAATTTATTGTAGCATTGATCTTTTAGATAAGATTGGTGTGTATAAGCATTTTATAGAACCTAATGATCTTTGTATTCATGGATTTTATAATGTTAGTAAGAAACCATTAGAGACAATCACATGACACATTATGGTAAGACATGTGATTTTTCCTACTCCTATCCATATCATGCAAGGACCTCTTTCATATAATATTCTCCTATGTAGAGAATGAATTCATGCCATGAAATGAGGCCTTTCCACTCTTCCTACTCCTATCCATATTATGCAAGGACCTCTTTCATATAATCTTCTCCTATGTAGATAATGGATTCATGCCATGAAATGAGGCTTGTCCACTCTTCACTATGAGATGAAGTATGAATATAATAATAATATATATATGGTAAAATAAGAAACAAATGTTTCTAATTCATAAATTGAAGAAAAATACAACACTCAGAACTCTCTTAATACTTTGATTCAATCTTCAAAGTAGAACCATTACCTTCCAATGATAATGATACTATGGATTCACTCTTGGGTGATAATTGCAGATCGTTATATTTTACACCTCATTTCATTGGGGAGTCTAAAATATCACCATCAAAGCTCCAAGATTTGAATATTATAGAATCTAGTACTGTAAATAATCATCATAATAATGCTTTACCATCAAATTCATGCCTTGGTGATGATTTGGGTTTATTATATTTTACACCCCCCTTTGTGGGAGAGTATAAATTCTCACAACCTCAACCTAAGGAGTCTTTTCTTTCATTTTCTCGATCTTGTTCCACATTAAAAACCTAAAAATATTATCCCATGGTGGTGATAAGGGCTCTTTATCTTTCGTATCTCATATGATGGTGATACCTAAATTTAAAAAAATTAACAATAATTTACATTCTTTTGAAATAATTAATTATTCTCATAAGATTTTAGATAATACTTAAACATCATGCAAATTCCACGCCATATCTTTCGAAAAGGTATTTAGGTTTCCAAGCTTCTTCTCCATCTCCATCTCATCCACCATCTACTATATTTAAAATATCATGTGGTAAGCAAGCAAGCTTTTCTTCACAAGAGAAAAACTTGTTTCCTACACCTTTATCATAGCAAGACCATATTTTGTAAAGGTTTATCAAATACCATTTGATTACTCTTCCTCCTCCAATATCAAATGAATATTATAAAAATTGTAAACAAAGATTTTGGCACCTGAATGTCTTTCTAGCCCTTCTAGGGTTTTTCACCTAAAAGGAGGAAGATGGGCCAAAATGCAATGTAAACATTCAAGATTAATGTATGAATGGATGGAATATGCTTAGATGAGATGATATAAATGCAAAGAACTAATAAAATAGATTGATTTGGCATGCATAACTAAGAAATGCAAGATGTTTGAAATCATAGTGTTGTATGCAAAAAGACCTAGAAAGATGAATATAAATGCAAGTAAAACTTAACAAAAAAGCTATAAAACTAAATGCGTGCACTTGTAAACTTGCTAAGGACTGGAAATGACTTTGAAATTCTGAAGATGCTAATTTTTAAGCCTGGTGGGACTCATTCACCATTCTGGGTGAATCAGTCCCAGTTCTAGAAAACTGCACCGGGGTTTGTTTTAGCCAAATGGGTGTCCAAATCTGAAAAAATATCTAGAAAAAAGGTAAAATGGGACTCATTCACTAGTTTGGGTGAATTAGTCCATTTTGGCTTTTGTAAAAACTCAAAAATGGAATCTGGAGCTCCCGGTCTGCTCAATTTGCACCTACAGGTGTCCAAATCTGAAACCCTGAATTTTAGTACTATTGGTGACTTTTTGTGTTGATTTTTTCCTTGCAAAAGTGGAGGTGGAAGAGACAGGAAATGTTGATTGTTAGGTATTGGGGGTTTTCCTTGGTCAAACCCCATTTAGGTAATTAAACCAAAATGATGAAATAAGATAATGAGGCATGAAACATGAAACAATGAAATTAGAAACTTTCCATGATGAAGGATCTTGAATTTCTGCAACAATGGATGAATAATCTTGCCCTTGAATGCCTTGATGATGTTCTTGAAGATGCTTCCTTGTGAAGACTCAAAATGCTAAACCATAGATTGCTTGACTTGAGATGAATAATTAATGATGAATGACTCATGAATGAATTAATAATGATTTAGGGTTTAAATGTCTCCTTTTATAGAGGAGAGTTAAGAATAATGATCATGATCAAGGGCCAAGATTAAATTATAAAATAATTTAATCAAGGGTGGAGGTTAATTGAGAGAAGAAAGACATGGATAGATAAAGACTTGTGCTGGAAGATAAGATTGGCACAAAAAAAAGGGTGATAGGAGTAATTAAATAATAAATATTATTTAATTTAGGTGGCCAACATAGGAGAAATAAATACAATATTAACTTTATTTATTTTAAAAGAAAGGTGAGGACAAATTAAATAATTAAAAATAATTTTTTAATTGGGGAGATAAAGAAAGAATGAAATAATTAAATAAATATAATATTTATTATAGAGAGAAAAGGATAATTTAAATAATTAAATAATTAAAATAATTATTTAATTATAGAAGAAGATGGAAAAGATAATTTTTGAATTAAAATAATATTAGACTTAAATGCTTAATTAGAGTGTAGAAAAGTATGAAAGTGATTTACAACACTTTACAACACCTTTACAAGACATCATTTAATGTATTTGCAAGGCTCCAAGATCTAATGTGGATGTGTAAAACACCTCACAACACTAAATGAAGGCCTCATTATTTCCAATTTATCATCAATTATTCCCAAATCAAGCAAGCAAAACAGGATACTTTTTTTGCATCTAGAGTTAGCCCCCACTTTAGTGAGAGGATGAACTTGGTTCAAACTCACACTAAAGTAGGCATTCAAGATGGAGGTCCAATCATACCAATGTGGATGACAAAGGATGAAAAATTTGAGAAGGTAATGTCAAGTCCCTAGGATCCAACATCCTAAGTCAAACCAACATGAGAACAAAAGGACACACACAAGGTGAATGATATGCAAAAAAATAAGATGCACAATCATGTAATGACAAGAACTAAAGGAAAGAAAAATGAGGTGAATCAAAGATGTGCCCACTCTAGGGCCATAGAACATCAGGTCATCCATGGGGTGAGTTGTACCAAAGAAGTGGTTTAGTGAGAAAGTCATGCCAGTGTGTCGGCTTCCCATCGTATAATGAGAAAGTCATGCCAGTGTGTTAGCTTCTCATTATACAAACCATACCAAAGTTATGCTCCTAATAACTTTGAAAAGGTACCACAATGAAAATTATTTTTCAATTTTTTTTGAATGTCATGTAAAAAAAAATTTAAAGGGGATTTTTCTTTGTTCATGTAAGGTCTTTTTCTTAGGGATCATTGTGCCTAATGTCTCCAAGAGAGGACAAGTCAAAGTGTCAGATCGTTTCCCATGGGATGCCTCATTTGTATCAGTCCATGTAAATTGATCCTACACTCTTGGATGACATCAAACCCAATGACACCACCAAGAAGAGGACACATCACAAGAGAAAAAGAAAGTCGCACCATGAATTTTTTGTCAAAAGATGTCATTTATGTATGCCCCCACTTTAAATCAGTTGCTAACACCATCACTATGAGAAATTTCTTTAATGTAGCAAATGAAAGAAGACATGAGAGCCAACTTTGAAATCCCTATGTCAAGTCAATGTTTCTAAATTGAGCTACATCATGAATGAGTATGTCACATGTGAGCCAACTTAGGGAATGTTTTCCACATCCCAAGCTTGCTCTTATATGTTCATGAAAGGTTAACGACTAGCCAAAATAGATGATGACAAGTGACATACAAGGACAAGGCTACTTAAAACCTTGCCCCCAGTTAATGTAGGACAAGGGTGAGCTGCAATGGATGATGACATGCTGCCCCTTGTGATGAATTGAAAACATGCAATAGTGAGTATGTTATTATTCTACAACTATTGCATGGAAAGGAGTAGTAACTAATGTTATTTATTTTGATAAGTAAACAAAGTGTCTGATTGATACATGAATAATGAGATATCGATCAATTTAGGATGTACCAAGGTTACAGTTGTCTTGGAAGAATCTTTGGTAATAGTATTAATGTTGGTTGAAGGTTTGTTTGATGGTGTGATTTCTATGAAAGGACAATAAAAAAGACCATTATTTGGTTCTTATGTTGTGTATTCTATAGGGGTATGAAGACCTTTTTCTATAGTATCACATCCTTTTTCAAGTTGCTTCATAAGTCTTTCAGGTTCAAGGTTGGCCTTGATTGTATACACTTTGTCAAATATGTGAGCAATGTCATTGTAAGTTAGGTGGTATGAAACATTACACTTAGGTGGGTAAGGGATGAGTTCGGGTTGGTTTTGAGCTTGTTTCTTGTGTGACGGTGGGTAATGAATTAGGGGATTCTTTGGATGTCCCACGGGGTATGTATGCAATTCATTGATTGAGGGGGATCTAATGGAAAATTGTGCATTCATAACCTCAGTGGTCTTGGTTTGATGTATCCCTAAGGAAGACACCATTTTCTTGCACCATAATAGTCTTCCTAGGAGGAGAGTTTGTAGGAGAATGGAAATCCAAATTTTTTTGACTTTGAAGGATTTGTTCTTCCAAAATGTCTTCATCACAAGTAAGGGAGCTATTCATGGTTGAATTATCTTGTTCTATGATGTTTTCCAACATAATATTCTCATGATTCTCATCGATTAGATCATGTAACACCATAATATCTTCTTCACCAATAGGCGAGATATTAGGGGAAGGAGAATTATGATTTTCATTTGTGCCAATGATTAGATCCTTGTGTTCAAATAGACCCTTCCAATTTTTAGGAACATTAGGAAGGAGAGAAATAATTCTACAACTCTCAATCATTGGGTTTCTTGATACCAACATATCCTCCTCACAAATGTGTTTGTCTTGATCATTCATGAAAGGATTGTCACAAACATGGGAGGTGTTTGGAAATGAATGGAGACTAGGTAAAGTGGTGGCAATGTATTCATCTTGTATTGTTATACTATCTTCCCAAGGGGAATGAGGAGAAGGACAAACAAGACCTTCATGAGTCTCGATGATTGTACCTTCCTTTGCCAAGATACATTCATCAATAAAATGAGAGGTATCAAGAGAAGTACAATTATGATCGCCATGTTTATCTATGTTTGTATTCCATTCTAACACATCATGCTAACAAATGGGAGAGATAGGAGGGAGTGTAAGTTTAAGACAAGCGTTTTCATTTTCATTCTTTTGCGCTAAGAGACTATCATAACTAGGGAATGCATTGAATGAATGATTAACATGCTTATGAAGAAAATTTTTTGATGCAAACTTGGAAAGTATAGATACTAATTTTTTTGAATAAAAATCTATGCAAACACAAAATGTAATGTAAAGCCTAAAGTGAGATGCAATTTTTAGATGATAATTGACTAATTATGCTATGCAACAATGTGAGAATTAAAATTTGAAATTAAGAAATGCATGAAATCATCTAATTTAAGCTAGATTTAGTGAAATGCATGTTACAAAAACTCAGCCAACTAATATAGATAGGTAATGGCAGCAATTAGAAGCTTAAAAATAGGGTTTTTAACTCTGTAAAAGGCAATTTCAAGGGTGAAAAGGGACTAGTTCGCCCAAGGTGGCGAATGACTCCCAATGGGGATTTTTTTAGAATTTTCAGACTTTTTTGATTAATTTTTATGTTTTGTATGTTATATGATGCAAATGCATAATTACATAAATTTACAAAAAAAATTAATGATTTAAGATGCAAAAAAGCAACCTATATGCATTTTCACTAATGAAATTTTTGAAACCCTAGAATGCAACTTAACTATTGCAAAATGCAATGCAAGATAATTCTAGGATGGTGATGGACTCCAAATAAAACAAGAAGGTATTCAAAAAGTAGGTTCACCAAAATCTAAGCAAAGATTTTGGCACATGAATGTCTTTCTAGCCCTTCTAGGGTTTTTCACCTAAAATGAGAAAGATGGGCCAAAATGTAATGTAAACATTCAATATTAATGTATGAATGGATGGAATATGCTTAGATAAGATTATATAAATGCTAAGAAGTCATAAAATAGATTGATTTAGCATGCACAAAACTAAGAAATGCAAGATGTTTGAAAACACAGTGTTGTATGCAAAAAGACCTAGAAAGATGAATAGAAATGCAAGTAAAACAAAAAAAAGATATAAAACTGATGTGCACTTGTAAACTTGTTGAGGACTAGAAATGACTCTGAAATTCTCAAGATGCTAATTTTTAAGCCTGGTGGGACTCATTCGACATTCTGGGTGAATTAGTCCTAGTTCTAGAAAATTGCACCGGGGTCTAATTTAGCCAAATGGGTGTCCAAATCTGAAAAAATCTCTAGAAAATAGTTATAGTGGGACTCATTCACCACTCTAGGTGAATTAGTCCATTTTTTGTTTTCTAAAAACTAAAAAATGGAATATGGAGCTGCTAGTCTACTCAATCTGCACCTCCATGTGTCCAGATCTAAAACCCCAATTTTTAGCACTGTGGGTGACTTTTGTGTTGATTTTAGCCTTACAAAAGTGGAGATAACTTCAATATTTTTTCAACCTAATCTTAAATCATGTCCAAGCTATGTAAGCACATAAATCTACAATCACAGAAAGGAAGAGAGATAAAATGTTGATTGTTAGGTATTGGGGGTTTTCCTTGGTCAAACCCCGTTTAGGTAATTAAACCAAAATGACGAAATAATATAATGAGGCATGAAACATGAAACAATGCAATTAGAAACTTTCCATGTTGAAGGATCTTGAATTGATGCAACAATGGATGACGAATCTTGCTCTTGAATAACTTGATGATGTTCTTGAAGATGCTTCCTTGTGAAGACTCAAAATGCTAATCCCTAGCTTTCTTGACTTGAGATGAATAATGAATGATGAATGAAAAATGAAAGAATTAATAATGATTTAGGGTTTAAAAGTCTCCTTTTATAGAGGAGAGTTAAGAATAATGATCATGATCAAGGGCCATCATTAAATTAGAAAGTAATTTAATCAAGGGTGGAGGTTAATTGAGAGAAGAAAGACATGGATAGATAAAGACTTGTGGTGGAAGATAAGATTGAAACAAAAAAAATGTGATAGGAGAAATTAAATAATAAAGATTATTTTATTTAGGTGGCCAACATAGGAGAAATAAATAAAATATTATTTTTATTTATTTCAAAAGACAGGTGAGAACAAATTAAATAATCAAAAATAATTATTTAATTGGGGACGTAAAGAAAGAATAAATAATTAAATAAATATAATATTTATTATAGAGAGAAATGGCTAATGAAAAATTAAATAATTAAAATAATCATTTAATTATAAAAGAAGAGGGAAAAGCTAACTTCTAAATTAAAATAATATTAGACTTAAATGCTTAATAAGAGTCTAGAAAAGTATGAAAGTGATTTACAACACTTTACAACACCTTTACAAAACATCGTTTAATGCATTTGCAAGGGTCCAAGACCTAATTTGGATGTGTAAAAGACCTCACAACACTAAATCAAGGCCTCATTAAGTCCAATTTATCATCAATTTTTCCCAAATCAAGCAAGCAAAAAGGGGTACTTTTTCTGTGTCCACAAAAATAACTCTTTTTGTGCATATCATCGAGCTCATGGTCATTCCACAAAAAAATTCCAAACCTTGAGTAGTAAAATGAAACTTGTTGATTGTGACATTCTTCAATGTGTTGATGCACTTAATCACTCTAAAAATAATGATTTATCTTCTATTATGTTTTATCTTCTATTATGTTACTCCTTATTATGTGGCATTTCTAGCTTTATCTGGTTTCTGATTTCCATTCATGGTGGTATAATCTCAAATCAAATAATATTTTCCATGGTATCAACATAACAATACCTAGTGTGGTTGTTCTTGAATTTATGCTTGGGGGGAAAGGATAACTATATTTGGGAGGTGTGCATTGATTTTAGGAATCCCTTCTTAATCTCTTATTTTCTTAAAATACCAACATAGCAAGAATGTTGATATTTTAAGCGAGCATATCACCCTATCCATTCCATAGATGTTTTATGAGATTTGACTTATTCACATACCCCTTTGGTGGTGGTGTTGTTTCTAACACCCCCTAAGGCATGGTTATTAAGTTTTTCCTTGTGAAATTAAGCATTGATTCATCCATCATGATGTTAAAAAATTGTGCCATCCCTAAGGCATGATTGGAAATATAGTTCATGGATTTGGCATAACGAGGCTTGTTGATTCATGAATTTGAGAATTTTTACATGGCCACCTAGCACAACACACCTTCCTTTCTAGAGGATCCATGTGTTTCATGAGGGGTTTTAAATCTTGATGAGAGAACCTTTTTTTCCAACACATTTGATGGATGATGTTTGGTATTTGAGACAAATTTAAGATAGGGGTCTCATTTCCTTACTCGAATCCTTTTTAGAATAGTAACCTTGTGTTTATTTTTTATGTTTTTTTTATTTTTTGCCTTAATTTTTCTTTGTGCATACTTTGTGTATTATTTTAAACTGTATTTCATTGATTGTCCTTTGAATTTATTATGTCTGAGTGAATATTTTATTGCCTTATTTGTGTGTTTATCTTGATAATGTGTATTGAGGAGATCCAAAGTTAGTGGCTTGCACACTACTCAACTGGTGTCATCTTACCCCTTCAACATTTTGATATGGATATTCATTCCTTTAGTATGAGTATGAATGTAAGATCATAATCTCACTAAAGTGGGGGATAAATGTAAAATAAAAAAAATTCACCCTTGTAAATTTCACACTAGATTTTGCTCCCCCTATGTGCTTGGACCTAATTGTGTATTTAATTACCTATTTTATAAGTATATTAAAAAAAAAGACAAGGTAAATGAAACTAAGCATTTAATATTTTCCCCCAACACTTTAGGACCTAAAAGGATGGGTCTAGTCTAAGGCAACCCACACCCTACACCACCTCTTTTTGGCTTGAATTTGAATATGTTGACATCAACATTTTATTATTTGAATTTACTAATTTCTTTTTTTCCCATTGGTATTTAATTTTTAAGAAATTAGAATAATCAAATATAAATAAAGTTATTTTATCATTTGAAATCATAGAGGTACACCTAGAAAATCTATTGAGAAAATTGAAGATCCTAAAATTAGTTAAGGTAATTCAAGGGAAAAATTAGTAGCATTATTATATAACTTTTATCAATCAAGATAAATCTTTAAAGACATCAAGAACAATGAAGAAAATAATGTGCAAGGATCTATCATGATTATTCCTACCAAATTATGGAGAAGAATTGAGGTATCCTCTATGTTCTATCTACAACAAGCTATTATGTTTTTGGGAACTAACCTTTTGTGGGTCTATCAAGCATTTAAGGCATCCATAAACTTTAACTTTTGTGACAACTTGTATGACATTACTTGATCAAGCATTTCCCATCAAGGTAACATTATCATTTTTCATTTATAATTTTAGTCAATTATTATTGTTTTGTCCTCTGCTTGCCTGAGGGAATGTCCTCTTGATCATCATCAATTATTGTATGTAGAGGTAGAAATACCAAAATGGGGTTTTTCTTAGGTAAGCCCATATAAAAAAAAAAATTCACCCCTCTTTTGATGTATGCATGTGAGATCTAAGAGTTTCAATAGGAGACACAACAAAAGACAGAGTGTAGACTATAATAAACACATGATAATTTTCAAATCTGGCAAGAGAGAAGGCTAATAGATAGGGTATCCCACACCCTTAACCTTGCAAATAAAACCCAAATTTCTATCACCGATTCCATTTTTTATCCATTCCTCAGATCTAGGTTATTTCTACTTTTTGCTTTCATCTAAACTACATTTTTATATCAAGGACTATATATCAAATAGACTTGTTAAAACAAACATAACATTTATCATCCTCACAACTCAAGGTAACATAAACCCTAGGATGTTGACTCTCCCTTGTGCAACAAGCTAATCATCAAAATTGAAATGGTTTATGTTTGAATGTTCTGTCAAATAGAAAATGAGATAATCCTAACTAATGTTATTGGAAATATGATCACTTTTTGTACCCAACAATAAGTGACATGAATAGTATAAGATCTGCTCGTGCTTATGATTTTAATCTACTTAGTTATGCTTGGAGTCACTGAAAAAGTAACCCTTCTACTTTTTCTTACTTGTTTGGGCCCTCCTTGTGATTTTCGCTTAATGTTGCCTTGATTTAATGTTGCAATGTGGATAATACATTCACATTATTTCTTGGGCCCTTGTGAAGTAAAATGATTCAAATGGTACCTCACCTAAGTGTTGTAAATTGTTGCAAAACACTTTCACACTTTTCTAAGGTCTTGTTAATGTATTTCACCTAAATAACCTCTTTTCATCATTTACCAAGCCTTATTTCGAAGTGTTGTAAAGTATTATAACACACATTCACAACTTTCTAGGTTTTTCATTAATAATTGGGATTTTTTATGCTTTAATTGGCCCCATTTTGAATCTATATGCCTTATTAACATGTATTTTTGAGAATAATCTCAAAAAATATCATTTAAAACATCAAAATCCTGAAACCCACCTCAAATTCCTAAGGTGGGACTCATTCTCCATTATAGCGAATGAGTAGTCCCCTTATGTAGGACCCATTCACCCAGGGTGGCGAATGAGTCCCCTTTAACTAAAAATTCAAATTTTATTTATATTTTTGGTGGGTTTTTATTCTCAAAGATCTAAGGTCAGCCTTTAGTGTTGTAATTTTGAGAATTATTGCATAATTGAATATAAATACAAGGTCCTTTCTCTCAGTTTCATACCTAGCATTCAAGTATTCATGCATATAGTTCACAAGAGCATTTGAGAATTCACACGAGCATTCAAGGAATTTCAAGGGTAGATTATCTAGCATTCAAGAGAATTGCTCAACTGTCAGTCATCATGTCAAAGATATTTTGCATCATGTTGTTTTAGAGCTAACAATTGTGATGTAGGATTGTGTGATTTAAGAAAGCATAACATTCAAGATCTATCAACATCAAGCTAGATTCCAAGTCAAAATCTATTGGAGCCATCACTTACATGTTGGCAACACTTTATTGCAAGGGTTTGGTGAGTTGTAACATTGTCTTTTGTTTGTTCATCATTCTATTTTCATATCTTATTCTATTTCAAGGTTCAATTACCAATAAGGGGTTTGACCAAGGCAAACCGCTATTCATTAACCCCACAACATTTTTCCCTCTCTTTGTCTGCGATTTGCAAAGCTAGGTTGCAAATTTATCAAGAAGCAAGATTGGAAAAGTTTTCATCAAGTTGTCAAAGCAATTCAAAGTTTTTAAAGTTGTCACCAAACCTAGGAGAAGCTTAGAGAAAGTCTGCAGGCTGAATTTTGCAGTTTCAGACCCGCATCTGAATCAAGAACTGAAAAGAAGACTGAGAGCTACAAAATCTAGTTTTGAATTCCTAGAAATCCAAAAGTGGACTGATTCACCAATATTGGTGAATGGGTCCCACTGTACTTGTCTATCAGGGGTATTTGTAGATCTAAGTACCCATTTATCCGAAACTTGTTTTGACACAGTTTACCCAAAACTCGAATGATTCACCCAACTTGGTGTATGAGTCCTAGTTAGCATTAACAATAGATTTTTCAAGATTCTTGACCTCCATTCTACCTTCTTCATGTTGGAAAGAGACACTGCACAAGTCATCTGGTGTTGTCATTGATGGAAACCCTAGTTAGTAATCTAATCCACACTTCAGTATTTGCTCATATCAAAAGTCAAATTGAAGATATGTGTTAACTGTCAAAGCTAAAATAGGGCATTTGACATAGTTGTGTACATTGGATCATATGTAAATTCATGTTATCATTTTTTGTTATGGATCTCAGGGAAGGTCTTTTGCTGCATGAACTATATTATCCTTGAATCTTAGGGCCTCGTATTGATTGGTGTGCAAGTTAGAAGATCCGGTTTATCAATTTCCATTCTAACAGTGCAAAAAGGCTGACTTGATGAGTATAGCATGTTGTGGATCTTCGAGGCATAATTTTCGAAGGTGGTTCATGTTTGAGGATGTTGTTTTGTGTCTTCACTATGTGGTGGCCGACATTGGTTGATTCGCATTAATAATTGTTTATGGATTAAGCCGATAGTCTGTACATGTTTTATATTTTGTTGAAACTGACATACAGATGATGTAATCTCTTATTGTGGATATATATAAGCGATTACTCATATCATTTTTGGGTGTGTTGTGATATGATGCAAAATTCAAAAGGAATAGAGATTGATTATGTATAGTTTCACTTGCACAAAATAGAGATTGGTGATTTGAATTTAAGTAAACGGAGTTTCAAGAGCATAATCAGACAGAGTGTGAATAATGTGATTAATGTGCTTAATCGAAACTATACTCAAGCATTAGTAGATGATATATTATATTTCATCCACTCCAGTTGTCTATCTATGATTCTTCTTTTGGGCAGTAAGCCTTTCTGTATTTGAGCAACGAGCTCTAGGCAGTGTGCCTAAATGCATGTGCATTCCCCATTTGTAAAAACTTATTTTGAGTATACTCATATTGTGGATTAATCTCCACCATGATTTTTCCCCTAACAGGGTTTCCGCATAAAAATTCCTTGTGTTATGGTGTTGTGGTTGATTGTCTTGTGTTCTTGCATCATTCTTTTGGCTCAATGCTATAAGTGGTTTAAAGATCAGGTTAATAAAGTTAAATTTTGTAGAACATTCATTCACCCCCCTCTCAGTATTCCTTGATTCCAACACTTTAGTTCCCCAGGTGCACATTTCCAGTTTCATAGTTTTGGTTACATTTTACTTGTTTTTTAGGTCTTTTTGCATATCACACTGTGTTTTCCAAGTTTACATTTGGTGGTGAACCCCCATTATCATGTTCAGCCCCTTTTTCAATCCTACTATTAGATTTCAATCTCCTTTGCATTGAAATCTCAAGGGTTATCCTTGGGTGGAACCTTTATAAAGTGGAAAAAAACCTAAAGCAAAAACCCATCTCTACCAACCCCTATTCCATTTTTGGGAGGATCCATCTTGGTGAACCTACATTTAAGACATCATAATTTTGATTTGGAGGGAACTTACATCCTAGAGTTAGCTTTCATTAATATTGGATTTCACTTTGCATTGGTTAATTTGGATTCTAGGGTTTGAAATTTTGCATTAGTGAAAATATCATTTAGCTTGCATTATTGCATTAAATTCAATTGAAAATTTCTAAAATTTTGTATTTTTATTTCATACTTGCATCAGAAAATATACAGAGCATAAAATCCAATTCAAAAATTCTAAAAATTTTCAAAAAAATCAGTAGTTGGACTCACTCACCACGTTGGGAAAATTAGTCCCCTTGCATATTTTTCACTACATTTTTTTGATTTCAATCTTCATTTTTTAACTTTTTGTTGTTGTTTCTACATCTTTGTTTTATCTTCCAGAATTTCAATTATAAGAACTTCATTATTCCTAGATTACATTGCATTTGTCCTCACCCCGCATTTAGTAACCTTTGCATGAGTGTTTGGTGTCCTATCACTAATACCATAGTGAGAAAAAGTTCAAGACTCATGGCATCTCACAATAGCACAATCATTGTGTATCTTGTGTTATCTAGAGGTTCCACTCCTAGTATTGACACTAGTACACTAGGCATGGATAACACCCTTAGAAACTCTTTTCCTTCAAGTAGCATGAAAATTGAACCATGGAATGATAATATCCTGCAAGAGAAAATAATTCAAATTCATGAGGACTTAGTAAACTTGAAACACCAAATAAGGCTTGAAAAATTTTCAACTACTACAATTCCTACAATAGAAAAAATTCAGTGCATGCTTGAAACTGAAGATGGACTTGACCTTGTGAAGAACATAGTTGGGATATTTGGAAAACATCTTCCTTCAACCCCTAGTGTTCTTATACCAAAAAATAATGTCACAAGCCAAGGAGGAACCCAAATTCCTCCTCCTCCAACAATAGCCTCAATACCTACCTATACCATTGCTCAAGTAACAACAACAATGCAACAAGTTAGTAATGTGATTCCTTCCTTGGATATTCCAACTAGCATCCCTAGCTCCTATGTGGCATCACACATTATATCTTCCACCAAACTACCACCTATAAACATTCCATTCACTTGTCCCACTAATATATACACTCCATCACCACTTTCACTTCCATCCCATACCACAAGTAATGATCCTCTCATAACATAAATTTTCTAGATTGTCTCATCTATAGAAAATAAAATTTCCACTATAAACCAAAATAAAAATGGCCCACCCACATATGATGTCAAAAGTAATCCATTGTCTTTGGAGATATTGTGAACACTGATGCCACAAGGTATAGAGGTGCCTAGATTTGAGAAATATGGAGGGAAGGTACATCCTTCTAACCATGTTAATTCCTACATTACCTTATGTAGTGACTGTTGTGCAATTTTTGCATGCACGGTCTGCTAAAGGTTGGGACCTTCTTTTCCTGCTTTGCTTTCTTTGTGTGTTTGTTGTAGGGTCCTAACTTTGTCCCCTTAAGAAATGGGTATTTTGGCTTTGGTCTCATTTCACCCTTGTGCTTCACATTTAATCTACATTTTGATGCTCTTTACAACATTTGAATGATGCCTTTGCTCTTGGGAAATGGCTCTATGCTTGAAATTTTGGTTTCGGGGAAAAATTGGCAAAGTTATGGAGAAATTTGGTTAATCTGAGGTACCTCAAATTAGTTGAACCTTAGTTCAACCAGCTAATTTGAGGTCCCTTGAATTAGCTGATTCCAAGCCCCTATCGAATCACTGAACCCCTCTAAATGTACTATTAGGCATTAATTGCACATTTTAACAAGTGGTTTTTGGAAAAAAAGAAGCTAATTAGTCAGTTATTTCCCCATTTTGCACCTTGCCACTAACATATTGAGAGAAGTCTACCTCCATATTTCCCTTGAATTGAGCTATTGCTTTCAATTTGCATGCTCTTGGGGATCATCGTAGGGTTTCTGAGGACATATTTTCAGCTTGTCAGCACATTCTTCATATCTGGCATCCATCCAAGGTATCTTTCTGGTTATTTTCGAATGAATTTGATTCATTATGAGCTTTATTGGTGTTTTTGTAGTAATAAGTCATTCGTTCAGGCTTGGTTTTTGGATTTAAATCTCTTTAATTTTTTCCATTTCGAATTCTTGCTGCTCGTGGGTTCATTTTGAAGTTTGGGGAGGACTTTTTTCAAGGGCATGTAGTGAACCAATTTTGTTGAATCCCCTTTGGAGTTGTTCTTTGCATTCTTTTCATTCTTTTTTGCATTTGAATTCTGGAGTATCGATCAGTTTCTGGTAACAATTCACAAACCCTAATCTTTCATCCCCTAGTTATGCATTATGGATTCAAATGGTTAAATGTTATCAATGATCTTCAAAATGAATTGTGTAGTACGAAGTGAACAATCATTCCAAGGATGATCTTGCAGTTTTTGTGTGTTCAATCAAAAAATACAAACACTTAGAAAATGTTTGATATTGAAGATGATTTCAGTTAATTTGAGGTAGCTCGAATTAGCCAAGCTCTAATTCGCTCAGATAATCTGAGCCCTCCCAGATTAGCCAAACTTTCCACCAATGCACAATTTCACTATTTCATGCCAGACAAAGTTGACACTTAGGAAAATTATCACCCATCCTTTCAAATGTCCAATGCCCAATGCACAAGCTCACTCCAAATTCCTTAAATGCATTAATGAATTTCATTCTCTAAAGATTGCAAGTTAAAATGTGAATAATATGATGAAGTTCGGCTAATTCTAGCTAGCTCAGATTAGTGGAGCCTTAATCTGGTCGGTAAATTCGAGATTGCTTAGATTATCTGACCCCATTATTATTAACTTTGTGACTCCAAAATAATCTCTAGCTCTCATAGGAATTGAATAACAAATCTCATGGGGTTTGGTTGGCTTGAATTCATGAATGAGTTATTTTCCATGCATTGTCAATGAATGTATGTTATCAACGCTTCAATTGTAAATTCATAGATTAATTGTACACTGGTTCATTCACTTATCTTTTATTTGGATGATGAAGTGGCTTATTCCTCTTGTGTTATCATTGGGAGTTCATAGTGGTATCCTTGATTTTCACCAAGTAGGGTTATTCAACTTGTACTAACAAATCTTATGATGTTATATTGTTATTTGCATTTGGGAAATTGTGGTTTATTTTGCAGATGCAGGATGAATTAGGTCTTGATATGAAGATGAAGGTTGCTTTGGTACAAGAAGAAGTCAAGAAGAGGGTTGAAAGAATGAAATATGATTTCAAAGGTATCTGGCCTGACTCTAAAATTGCTTTAGCTTGGGCCAAGATTGGAGACACAAATCTTGGACACATGGACTATGATGATTTCCATCAAATAATGTATGGAAATGCACCGACTGAGCTAGCACAAGTAATCACCCACACTAGTCTGGCGCAGGCAACAGGATTCCCTATGACACAACTATGCCCGAAGTTGGTTCTAGAATGCGCAAAACACTATGACTCTAGAACAAGGATCATAATAGGGCCACAAGGGAGAGTTATGGCCAATATCACAGAAGAATCCATTGTAGAAGTTTTCAATATTGCTTCACACTACCATTTGATTGAGGAGATAAACATAGGTTGAGCAATCAAGTTTTATGATGAAGATCCTAACAAGGATTTGGAGATCATGATCAATATTTGGATACTAAATCCAAAGCTTCATTATTCCAAGTTTCCCAAGAAATTGCACTAGAGTGATTTCAAGATGGAGAACCATGACATAATAACCCTCTTGGGTAGGGTAATGGGAGTTGAACAAGCTCACATCTTCCAGTCTTGGATGTTCTTCCCCATCACACAAATTGTGGCTAATAAGCATTACCATTGGGTGAGGATCATAAGCAATAACCTAGATGCACAATTGAGAAGTGTGTAGGAAATAGATAAATTCACCATCACGTCATATTTGGTGTATATGTTGGGAAGTAAAACTAGATACAAGGGCTTGAGTTGCAAGGGAATAGTAGGAAAAGATAGACATTGGTATATATATTCCCAATTGCAGTACAAGACATCGAATTACAAATGGTAAAATGATGCTTTCTTCATGTTTATTCCAAGGTTGTTCCAGAATCCCCTTCATGCTAGAATAACCACAAATTCCATGGACTTAATAAAAAAATATGGGAAATGGTTCATAAAATTTCCAAAATTTACATAATTTGGGCGCAAGGATCTCCTGTTGTCCCACTTAGACTATTGAGGTACCCAACCAATAAACTTCTTTTGCTAGAGCTGATGAGGTAAACAATGCAAATTCTACAGATGGATCTAAAGAAGAAGGGGTTAGGAGTAGAGTTTCTATTGAGGATTGGGACTTTGGAATCATGTCCTTCCATCCAGAGTGCCCAACATTTTGAAAAGGAGATGGCACAGTTTGAGCTTTAATCTCACACACACAGAAATCATTTTGACCCATATGGTAGAGCCATGAAGCTAGCTAATAGGACATTCTGACATGTAGACCATATTGAGGACTACTAGGCAAACTATACAGATGACTTTGATGTTATCTAAAGAAGGTTCTCCTGGATGCCTCTCAAAATGATAAGGTTGTACAGGATAGTGGAAGTTCTTGACCAAGTGCAATATGAGGAGGTGAACATGGTGAAACAACATGATTATTAATGTTACAAAAATAAGCCATTTCCACAGATAAAATGGTCCAAAGAATAAGCAATAGATCTTGACTAGATAACTAATCCAATCAAGGAATAGTTGAGGCAATGGGTAAGGAAAAAGGTGCAGGAATTGGAGTTTTATGGCACCAAATTCACATATGATTTGATGGGAGACATGGAATCCAACTCTAAAGAAGGAATAAAAGAGGAAAAGGATGATGTCTCTGAGTCTCAAGGTGGTGAAGGACAAGAAGGTAACAAACAAGTGACAATGAAGAGGAGAACTAGGATTCAGACACAGGTAAAACAAGGGGAGAAACCATCTCCCAAGGCCGAGAAGGCTCCTCAAGTTAACACTATTGCTACAGGAAGTGAGACATCTCAACCAATGAGGAAATTAAGATTGGTTACAAAAAGACAGAAGGCAACAAAGGCTAAAAAGGGTGATGCATAAATTGATGCTTCTTCTTCAATTGAGGTTGTGGAGATAGACAGTCTTGGGGAAAAACCCCAAGTATGTGTAAGGAAAAGTCCTCCCTAGCATAAAGCATCTTAGGCAGAGGAAGCAAAAGAAGTAGGAGAAAAGGTGCAAGATGAAGAGATGCCTACTATTGACAATCAAGGGGAAGAAGTGAATACAGGGATTGATTCTCCTCTTCAAAATGTACAAACATCAAAAGAGGTTGTTCGAGAAGAGGGAAATATATCCAATGACCCCAAACAACATGAATCAGAGGATGATGAAGTCTCCACTCCCACTAATGAAGAATGTAAATAGATGTTGCAAGAGTTAGGATAGTCTAACTTGGGTACACTGCATAGGAATGTTTGATCCCAAATAATTAAAGAGAAGAAATCCAATTCTTTGGAAAAGGAATTCATCAATGAGAAAGAGAATTAACCTGAAATTGAAGAAATAGTTGACAACCCACAACATAATAGAGATGAACTAGAGGTACCTTCTATGGAGGTGAATGTAGAGCTGTCAATAGTTTCAGAATGGGATGAGAAAAGGACAAGTAAGAAACCCATAATTGTGCAAGAGGAAGCTCTGAGTTGGGATAAATTGTTCAAATAGTGGGGTCAGCCCAAGCATAGCAAAAGAGCATGAACGGTTTTGAAAGATTGCACGGGATGAATTTAACATCAGAGTTGTTCACATGGCGGTACCTTTGGATGAAAAATTCAAGGATGAAGTCAAGCCATCTAATTACAAAATACAAACTATCAATTTGGGGCCAACTACTAGAGAGTAGGAAAAGGAGGAATTCCAAGAGTCTTCTCAAGAAATCTTGAGAAGACTGGATAGTGAAACTGTAGAGAAAGAAAAGCTCAAGAAGCAGCTAAATGATGTGTACAGGTATGTTCAACATTTGATGAAACCATTATAGGCTATTGGAGGTGAAAATATAATTCTATAGGGATTGTTGCCTAAAGAGGTAGTTTCTAAAATTGAAAAACTAAAGAACTCTATTCATAATACTCAAGAGTGGCTTCAACTAGATGTCAGTAAGAGAGGAGATGAATTAATTGAACAAATTCTTCATGTTCACACCAATGCTTATGATTTTTTGGAGCATACTTCATAGTTTGTTGGGGACTGCTGAAGAATTAAAGAGAATTCTAAAAATACCTAAAGACCAATTGGCCAATTCAAATGTCTTCTCCTGAGATGAAATTGGAAAATTGAAGGAGCTGATTGAAGTATGGAATTATAGGAAAGAACTCCTGAATAAAGTCCAGAAGAAAATCATGAAAGTGCAAGAGAAAATGAAAGAGATTTACAATCGTTGTGTTAGTTTCCTCGAAATAATGATTGGGAGAAGGAAATTTGGCCAAAATAATTGGAATATTAACAGGTTATAGGAATGGTGGAATGAGGTATATGCCCCTTCAAATAATTCTCCAATAGCAAAAGAGCACCTGGAAGATGCAACCATCTATATTTCCAAGTTAAATAAATACCATGAATTGCAAATTGAATGGAATAGGGTGATGCTACAATACTTAGAGGAATTTAAAGGTCATAAAATAAAAATTAAATTTATTCCAGTGCGTAACCCATTAGATATGAAGGAAATATTGGAAAAATTGAAGGAATTGACCAATAAATTGGAAGCTGACAAGGAAGGAGAAGCTAGCCAGGTTACTGCCACATAGGATTCCCATCAGGCATGTAGGGAATGGCGAATTTCAGTTATGAATCAAGAATAGAGAATGTTAGAGGATTTTAAAGTCACCTGGGGGCCCCATTGACGGGTTTTGGAATGTGATTTTGACTTTATTCAAAAACTTCTAAAGCCATTCAAGCATGGATGGCCAAATATAGTAAACTCGGATGCATGTATGACTGGGCTTTGTGGGCCATTATTTTGGTCACCCAGTGGATTCTTCGACTATAAATTGAGGCTTTGGCATCATTTTTGAGGGTTAGACATTGTTAGAATAGTTAGACATCATTGTAATAGTTGTAGTAGAGCTAGAACTTAGAATTTTCTGAGGGAAATTGCTAAAACATTGAGAATACTGAATTGTTGTAGACATGGGTGAATTAATATAAGTGAAGAAATTGTCTTTTGGTGATCTTTCTTGTGTTGTTTCACTTTGCATGGTTCTAGTTATTCCATATCTTTAAGATTACTTAAAATTTATTAGTTCCATGTTAGATTTTAGAGTTAAATTTGATGCAATGGTGTTCCTGGTTTATTATTTAAAGTGTTTGAGCGATCCTTGGTCCATACTTTTAGCAGCTTACTAATTGTAGGATGTTGTGCAATGTCAGCTTGGGCCTGAATATTTTGTGCTAAGTTCGATCATGGGTGTTTCTTTGTTCCAATCATTAAGGTTTATATGTGTAAATGCTCATGATTTGAAAATATTTTCTTTCCTTAGAAGGTTGCACTATTTCTGTGATACTGCAGGATTCAATCTGCATTTAGCAAGATTTAGTTTTGAAGGGTTGGTCCACTTTGAGTGTTTAATCATTTAGATTGTTTATCTTTAGATTAGTTTACTTTTTTGAAATCCCTCTAAACCTCTTTATCTCTTGTTGTTTCTTTCAAAATTTTGGTTAGTTTACGATCATTAAAGGCATTAAAATATTGCAAAATATGATGATTTTGAAGTTTCTAGCATTTGTTTCATAAGAATCCCTTGTGATTACCAACATTTTCACATTATCTTTGAGTTGTTTTGTTGCTTCTTCAAGACCTAACATTAGAGACCTTGGGGTTATCTTTGTAGGCTTGTTGGTAGAGATTCACCTTTCAAGAGAGATAGGATACCCACATCTTGTTCGAGTTGTTGCCATGCAAAAAACACCATCACCAGATTTGCACTAGAAAGAGGGCCTGAATAAGCAAACTCGACCATTTCCTATCTGCAATCTCTCCCGAGAAATTTTGAAGAAGTACCAAATCAACAGTAGGAGAGGAATACTTTCAAGAGTTACAAGCCCCTACTAGGTCAAGAAGGACTAGAAATAGGGAGGAATTATCATCTACTCATCCCTTTCTGTCTTCTTCATTATTCCCACCTACATGTGACCATTCATCATCTGATTCTGAAGAGGTTCCTATTCAAAAGCCTAAACCAGCTATTAATCAACCACTACCACCACCACCACCACCACAACAACCCATGAATTTCTTGGCAAATAACCCATATCCCTTATCCTTCAACAACTACAATGTTATGTCGAAGAATCCTGAGCATTTTGCTCCAAGTTTCATATTAATGATCCCAATAGGATGGAAAGGAACACATCAGGATTTTTCAGACTTGTCTCAAGGATAGAGGAATCAATCATGAATATGTTGCATGCAAAATATTCCCTTATTCACTAGGGGAAGATTCCTTCTATTGGTACAACCATATGCCTGCTGGGTCAATTCATAACTGGACTGAACTGGAGAATGCATTTCTGCAGAAGTTAAAATCCCCATAAGCACTAATGAGTTGTATCTGCAATTCACCAAGGTTAAAAAGGAAGTTAATGAGCTTATAGGGTCATTTAATAATAGATTTCATCACACGTATACCAGGTTGCAAGCCCCTTATGTTGTAGGTGATGCTACAACTTTATGAGTCTATTATGAAGCCCTTGATAGTCTTACAACTAATTTTCTTAAGTGGGGGACTTATCCTCTGAATAGCTTGCTTGGGGCATATATAGAAGCAGTCAAGGTTAGTACTGATTTGAGACAACATTTGTCTAGACTTGTGCCATCATTGGGACCCACTACTCACCTAGGACAAATCCAAGCTCTCAATCAAGCTCTGACCAACCATACCCCCATTGTGAACCTAGTGCCACAGTTTCCTTTAGTCCCACATCTAGGTCCTCCAATGAATGAAGCCCCACTAATTACCACTTATCTGTAACAAAGTGTCAATCAGCCTCTCCACTTGTAGCAACAAGTTATTTTTCCCACATACTTGTAGAATTATGAGGTGTTGAACTAGTCCATGAGTTTAGGAGTGGCATTCGGGTACCCTCAGAACATTGTGAATTTGGGGCCCTATACTAACCCTAACAAAGAGAGGTTGGATGAGCTAATTGAACAAGTGAAGAAACTAAATTTGGAAGTGACCTATTTGAGAAATTAGAATAGTCAACTTCAAGCTACTTAGAAGAATATGCAATCTAATTACAATAGAGAAAACATAGATTTTACGCAAGGAAATGGGAAGAACTTTGATAGAGGACAGCAAGCTGGGAAAAAAATTGACAAAGGACCATCAACTAGACAAAGATTTGAAAGAATACAACCACCTAGGTAGAACAAGATATGGAACACAAGGCCAAATAATGGAGGTGTCCCCACTCCATTGGATCAACCTCATAATCAAGAAAATCCCCCAAGTGGTGTGTATTTGGCAGAAGTAGCTTTATCTAGATGGTGTAGGCTTCACAAGACAAGTCAACATTTTGAGTTGGATTGCCCTGAGTTTTAGACTGTTGCATCCATCTTCCAACATGAGGTTGAAAGAAATTTCAATAGTCAGGAGTTAGTACCATCCATGCCTTATGACTCCTCAGTATTGGTGTTGAATCATGCCCCTTTCCCATGAAGCAAAGAGAATGGACTAGAAGAAGAATCAAGTGATCAGGAGGATAAGTAAGAATAGGTGTATAATGGAGATGAAATTTCACAATTATTCAATGAAGGAAATGAAAATGACAATGGTACCTTTGATGAGGAAGAAGTTTGTATTGATGAAGTACAGATGTTTCAACAGCCTACAAGAAAGTGTGACTTGAGGAGTAGGCCAACTAGGGGCCCATAGGCTTGAGGGCCATTCTATACTTCTATCCCTCTGAACAACTTCACAACACCTCTTGGTACTAATGCTAGTAATAATCCATCCTATCCTCATGTTCCTACATAGTACTTTTCAAAAGGAGGACAATTTGTCCCTTCCAAGGGGAAGAACACTGACGAGGGCAGGGAGAAGCTGATAAATCATCCCAAGGATGTTCATATTGATATGAACATGGAGCAATTAGGTGACTACATGGCCCAAGAACTCAAGAAATTAAAGGTAAGGCTTTCTTCCTTCAAGTTGTTAAGAGTTCTTGCTATCATAAATACAGTCCTAGGAGCCTTTAGGGCTAATATAATCCCTCAAGAAAAGATAACTAGTGAAGTTGCTGGAAAGACCTCTAGCCCTCAAGTTTCAAAAGATCAGGGCCAAGCCCAAGTGTAGTTTAGAGATAAAGGGAAAGAAAAATATAAGAGTCAAGTGCCACAAGCTGACACTCAACTAAGTCTCTTTCAAGGAAAAATGGAAACTCTCCCTTTTCTGATTTTTTTCTACCTTTTTGGGAAGAATTTACACAATTCCCTGCTAGATTTAGGGGCTTCCACAAATGTTATTCCATTTTCTATCTACAAAGCGCTAGGGATTACTCTTGAATTCTCTCAAAAGAAGGTCACTCAGTTGGACAAAATAGATGTAACTATGGTTGGAGAACTAAACATGATTCCCATGCAGATTGATTTGGATCCTAGAATCCAACAAGTCATTAATATTTAGGTGGCAGATATCCCCGATACTTATGGTATGATCCTAGGCAGAGATTTCACCAAGGCATTAAATGGGTATGTATCAATGGATCATTCTTATATGTGGCTCCCATGGAAGGGGGTACCAAATCAAATCAAGATTGAAAGAGAACCTAGAATGAAGTATGTTATCACTGAATATCAGAATACTTCAAATGAGATATTAGTGTCAAAAGTTGGTATGGGGAATTATGTATTGGCGGCCCCTCTTTCAGAATCAGATGCAGAAGAAATCTTTGTGTTGGAGATCCCATCAGGTGAGCTAACATCAGAATGTTGTAGCATTGGAACATCTACTAGATCAATTGAGGAAGTAGATGACCAAGAGGATGGTCGACTTAGCCTATTGAATAGTTTTTAGGAATTCATATGGAAATGCATAGAAGATAAAATTCAATTGGGAAGAGATATGAATTTTGGGAAGCTACTTCTCCCGAATTGGTGTAGAGTCCATAATGCGTCTCACTCAGAGTTGGAACATTGCTTGTGCCAAAAAGCAATAGAGAAGATATAGAGATGCATCAACTGAAATGTTTCTATTAGGATAAATGTGCAAAGTGTCCAAAATGATGCTAAAGGTAAGGGTCCAATTCCTCCTGAAGAGCCTCCTAGCAATAGTAAAACGAATGACAGATCAAGAAAGTTGGGAACTGTTGATTGTTGGACACTTAGATTTGATGGATCAAAATCAAAGCAAGGTGCTGGAGCTAGATTTGAGCTAATTAGCCCTAAAGGTAAAACCTTCTTTGCAGCCTATAGACTCCAGTTCCATTGTACCAATAGTGTAGCTTAATATGAGGCTTTAATTTACATGGTAGTTATGGCATTAAGGAAGAAGGTTAAGATTTTGCAAGTATTCAGAGATTCAGAGTTGGTAGTTAGACAAGTTAGAAATAAATAATCATGTCATGATAGAAGAATGACTAATTACAGACATAGAGTATGGGATCTTATCAACGGTTTTGATGCATTTAACATTCAATTGATACCCCATAGCAAGAACCAAACTGCTGATTCTTTAGCCCAAGCAACCCATACACTGCAACCTTATCACTTTCTAGTTTGAAGAAGTTTACAATAGAACTCACGCTAGTACCATCAGTTCTCGACAACGTAATTAATTTTCAAGTATTTGAAGATGATAAGCATATCCTAGATTTTATCACAAGCTTTGATGTGTTTACCTCTTAGATAATTGATGAAGCAGAGCCTCAAGAGGTAGAAATGGACCTAGAAGGGGTCATAAATCTAAAGCCCAACACTATTCCAAGAGGGATGGTGTAGCTGGAGAGAATATTTGATATGGATAGGATAAAAGATCAGGAGCAACAAGCAAAGAAGGAATCCATTGATAGTCAGTGTGATACATACAACATGGGGACTCCAGAAAATATTAAGAATATTTTTATTGGAAAGGTATGTACTCTAGAAGAAAGAATAGGAATCATTGATGCATTACACACATATCAGGATGTAATTTCTTGGAGTTATGAAGACTTGAAGAAGTACGACACTTCAATTATTACACATACCATTCCCCTCAAGCCAAGTGCCAAACCTTTTAGACAAAGACAGGGAAAAATCAATGCCTTATTGGAACCTATCATTCAAAAGGAGGTACATAAGTTATTATTTTCTCATATCATATTTCCTGTTAAAAGGAAATCAACTTGGGTTGCTAACCTGGTTCTAGTGAGAAAGAATAACAGATAAATCAGACTATGTGTTGATTTCAAAAATATTAATCATGCATCAAAAAAGGAAAATTCTCCAGTCCCATCACTGGATGAAGTGCTATAGATTGTCAATAGATCAAAAATGACGTCTTTTCTGAATGGGTATTCTAGATACAGTCAATTCATGGTGCAATATGAAGACAAACATAAGAGTGCTTTCACCACAAAGTGGGGCACTTTTTCTTATAGAAGGATTCCTTTTGGATTGATTAATGTTGGGGAAACCTTCCAAAGGGCCATGGACATCACCTTTAAGGACATAATTGGTAATTGCATTATTATCTACATGGATGATTTGACTCTCTTCTCGAAGAAACGTGGTGATCATATTGCAAACTTGTGTAGAGTATTCCAAAGGTGTAAAGAATTTGGTATTTCATTGAACCCTAAGAAGTGTATCTTTGGAGTAACTGAGGGAAAATTGCTTGGGCATGTTATTTCAGAGAAGGGTATATCCATTGATCTAGAGCGAATAGAAGCTATATTAAAGATTCAACCTCTAGCCAACAAGAAAGAGATGAAATCTTTCTTCGAGAAGATTAATATTATTAGAAAATTTATTACTGGCTTCATAGAAATAGTCAAACCATTGAATTGAATGTTGAAATAGGATGTGAAAGTTGAATGGAGTGTTGAAGAAAAGGAGGGTTTTGCAGAAATTAAGAGGGTAATAGCTAAAGCCCCAGTGCTCGTAAGTCCTGATTATTCCAAGCCTTTCTACATATACTCATTCATGTTCGATCACTCCTATGTAGGCATGTTGACTCAAAAATTTGACTAAGGGAGTGAGCACTCCATAGCCTTCATGAGTGCTCCATTAAAGGATGCAGAATTGAGATATCCTAGTGTAGAAAAACAAGCTTATGCTTTGGTCAGGTGTGTGAAGAAATTCAGACATTACATCCTAACGAATAAAGTTTATGCCGTAGTACCTGAACCTGTAGTCAAGATCGTACTAATGTAGAATGAACTGGGAGGATGAAGAGAAAAATGGGTTATTATGCTGCAAGAATATGACATCAAGATACATGTGCAGTTGGTGAGAGGGCAAGGATTAACTGAGACAATGGCTGAAATAGGCCCTAATCTCACGGCCCATAACTATCACCTTTAAGATGTTTCTATAGAAGGATGGTATGATGACATTATTTACTATATCTTAAATCAACAATGCCTCAATCATCTCAATACAATACAACAAAGGGATCTATGCTTGAAAAGTGATGGCTTCATGTTGAAAAGAGCCATTTTATACAAGAAAAATCATGTGGGGATTTACCTGTGCTGTCTTGGAAAGGAGGAAGCTAAAAGGGTGATGATTGAATTCCATGATAGGTATGGCATAGGCCTTGGCTTTGCACCATTCACTACAAATCAGATTCTAAGGGGTAGGATACTACTAGCCAACTTTATTCAAGGACGTGCACAACCACGTAAGAACTTGCCATGTGTGTCAAACTGCAGCAAGCCTAGAGAAGTATGTATCCCTTCCTCTCCAACCGGTCATAGAGGTAAAATTGTTTTCCTAGTGGGGTTTGGACTTTGTTGGTCCAATCAATCCACCCTCCTCTGTTGTCCACATGTACATTCTCATTGTCACTGATTATTTTACTAGCTAGACTAAAGCTCTTGCTTGTAAATAATGCACGTCTGAGGTGGTAATAAATTTTCTCGAATCATGTATTATTAATCACTTTGGTTGTCCTATTGCTTTAGTTTATGATAATGGTCCTGCATTTTCTTCATTAAAATTCTCTGGATGGGATTTTGATCACAAAATCATCATTAAGTTTGCTTCCAACTACTATACACAAGGAAATAGTCTAGTTGAGTCCTCAAATAAGAAGCTTTTGAAAGTCATCCGCAAACTATTAGAAAGGAATCCCAAAGATTGGCACACCCAACTCAGATTTTCTCTTTGGGAAGATCGTACTAGACACAAGGCTTCCATAGGAACTTCTCCTTATCACCTCATGTATGGCTTTGAATCTGTATTTCTCATTCAGTTGAAGATCCCCACCTCGCAATTTATTAACGATTATTATGATGAAGGGGATAGATGTGAGGCTCGTCTGGCTGAGCTTCTACACCTTGAGGAAAAGAGAGATGAAGTGTTAAAAAACTTTGCTAAACATCAGGGTGTCATTAAGAGGTTGTTTGATCAAAAGGCCCAAGTGAAAGCTTTTAGAATCTCTGACCTAGTCCTGTATTGGGACAAAGCACATGATAAGAAGGGAGAACATGGAAATTTTGATAAACTTTGGCTTGGTCCTTTTCAAAATTCAAAGATATTTGGAGATAATGCTTTTTGTTTGAAGACTCCCACTAGAGAGGACGTCCCGTTTCCTATCAACGAGCAATATATGAAGCATTACTTCCTATCTTTAGTTGTTTACAGCTCTTCCCTTGTAAATAGTTGGTTTGGGTTTGGGTTTCTTTTGGTTTTGGTGTTGGTTTTCTTCGGTTTTGGTTTGTCTTATTTTGTTTTTGAGGTTTCCCTATCCTTTCCTGGTCATGTGGCACTTGCACGACAATCATTATGTTATCTGGGATTGTTTTATGTATTTATTTTGGAAACTCTAATCGTCTATCTGGGATAGTCTGGTAGAAATCCTTTATTCAATGTCATATGTGCTAAATGCTAAAGTGAATGAGCCCTTGGATTAAGTAGTTCCAGAATGTGCTTGGGTCTTACATCTATGAACACGTCTTAAGAGTCCTGAAGCTATTGCAGGTTCTTTGGAAGGCTTGGTTGAGAGAAAATATTATTTCTGCTTCAGTACCACTATGATTCTCAACCCTGAGTGTGAACTTCATTATTCACAGGTTGAAGAAAAGAGAAAAGAAAGAACATAAAAAGGAAAGAAAGAAATAAGAAAATATTGAATATGAATAGAATCAAATTCAACCTATCAGGGGTAACCAAATATCTCTACTGGGGCTATGGATGCTTGGTTGGTAGTAGAGCTATGTTCAAGAGAACCATAGTGATGACCTCGTCGGCGTTATGGATGCCTGACTGGTAGCGAGGCTCCATCTAGGTTGCTTTTGAAGTTAGAATCTTTACATAGGTTCACCTTGCTAACCTTGGTTCTTTGCAGTAGGTGAGGGAGGGAAATGAATACATATGCACACACTGGGATTCTAGCATAGGAAGGGTCTGCTTGTCTGATTGGATTTGAAGATTTGACTGTTAAATGACTTGATGTAGGGATCAAAACCAAATTTCTTGGTTCTTGATTCTAGTTTGCTATTGAAATTCTCTGAAACATTTCCCCAACGAAGTTTCCATTTTTTTTGCAATTTTCACACACACGCCCCGCTAAAGGCAGGGACCCTCTTTTCCCACTTTGCTTTCTTTGTGTGTTTGTCATAGGGTCCTGACTTTGTCCCCTTAAGGGATGGGTATTTTTTCTTTGGCCTCATTTCGCCCTTGTACTTCATGTTCAATCTATATTTTGATGCTCTTTACAACATTTGAATGATGCCTTTTCTCTTGGGAAATGGCTCCATGCTTGAAATTTTGGTTTTGGGGCAAAATTGGAAACATTATGGAGAAATTTGGTTAATCCAAGGTACCTCAGATTAGCCAAACCTTAGTCCGGCCGACTAATCCAAGGTACCTAGAATTAACTGAGTCCAAACCCCTATCGAATCACTGAACCCCTCTAAACATACTGTTAGGAATTAATTGTGCATTTTAACGAGTGGTTTTTGGAAATAAAAAGCTAATTAGTTGGTCAATTCCCCATTTTGCACCTCGCCATTAATAGATTGAGAGAACTCTACCTCCATCTTACCCTTGAATCAAGCTATTGCTTTCAATTTGTATGATCTTGGGGATCATCCTATGGTTTTTGAGGGCTTCTTGTTGGCTTTTCATCGCATTCTCCATATCGAGCATCCATCCAAGGTATTTCTCTGGTTATTTTCAAATGACTTTGATTCGTTCTAAGCTTTATTAGTGTTTTTGTTGTAATAAGTCATTTGTTGAGGCTTGGGTTTTAGATTTAAATCTCTTTACTTTTTTCCATTTCAAATTCTTGTTGCTCGCGGGTTCATTTTGGATTTTGGGGAGGATTGTTTTCGAGGGCATGTTCTGAACTAAGTTTGTTGAATCCCCTTTGGAGTCGTTCTTTCCATTCTTTTCATTCTTTTTGCATTGGAATTTTGGATTATCGCTCAGTTTCTGGTAACAATTCACAAACCCTAATCTTGTGTTCCCTAGTTATGTGTGATGGATTCAAATGGTTAAATTCTATCAATGATCTTTGAAATGAATTGTGTAGTGCGAAGTGAACAATCATTCCAAGGATGATCTTTCACTTTTTGTATGTTCGATCAAACAAGACAAACACTTAGAAAAAAAATTCATTGAAGATGATTTCGGTTAATCCAAGGTAGCTCAGATTATCCGAGCTCTAATCCGCTCAGCTAATCCGAGCCCTCCTGTATTAGTTGAACTTTCCACCAATGCACAATTTTACTATTTCGTGCCAAACAAAGTTGACACTTAGGAAAATTCTCACCCATCCTTTCGAATGTCGAACATGCCCAATGCACGAGCTCACTACAAATTCCTTAAATGCATTAAAAATTTTCATTCTCTGAAGATTGCAAGTTAAAATGTGAACAATATGATGTTTAACTAATTTAAGCTAGCTCGGATTAGCTAAGCCTTAATCTGGCCAGTAAATTTGAGCCTGCTTTCCGGTATTGGCATGGTGTGATGGTTTATAGGTGGCATTGTTGTTCTTGCCAGCAAGGTTCAAACCCCGTTGGGGTGGTATTGTTGAATGGTTGTATCTGGTTCATAGCTCCGGTCAAAAAGTGTTTACCCCTTGAATTAAAAAAAAAAAATCGAGCCTGCTTGGATTAGCCAACCCCATTGTTATTACCCTCGTGACTCCAAAATAATCTTTGGTTCTCATAGGAATTGAATGACAAGTCTCATGGGGTTTGGTTTGCTTGAACTCATGAATGAGTTATTTGCCATGCATTGTCAGTGAATGTATGCTATCATTGCTTCAATTGTGAATTCATAGATTAATTGTGCACTGCTTCATTCACTTATCATTTATTTGGATGATGAAGTGGGTTATTCCTCTTGTGTTATCCTTGGGAGTTCATAGCATGGTATCCTTGATTTGCACCAAGTAGGGTTATTCAACTTGTACTAACAAATCTTATGATATATTATATTGTTATTTTTGTTTGGGTAATTGTGATTTATTTTGTAGATGGAGGGTGAATTGAGTTTCGATAAGAAGACAAAGGCTACTTTGGTACAAGAAGAATTCAAGAAGACGGTTGAAAGAATGAAATATTATTTCAAAGGTATCTGGCTTGAATCAAAGATTGCTTCGGCTTGGGGCAAGATTGGAGACACAAATCTTGGACATGTGGACTATGATGTTTTCCATCAAAGAATGTATGGCAATGCATGAACTCAGTTAGCACAAGTAATCACCCACATTGGTCTGGCATAGGCAACCAGATTCCCTCTGACACAATTATGCCCAGAGCTGGTTCTAGAATGTTCAAAACACTATGAATCTAAAACAAGGATCATTATAGGGCCACATGGGAGAGTTATGGCTAATCTCACAAAAGAATCCATTACAAAAGTTTTCAACATTTCTTCATACCACAATTTGATTGAGGAGATAAACATAGGTGAAGAAATCAAGTTTTATGATGAAGATCCTAATTGGGCTTTGGAGATCATGAATAATTCTTGGATACTAAAGCCAAAGCCTCATTATTCCAAGTTTCCCAAGCAATTGCACTAGAGTTATTTCAAGATGGAGTACCATGACATAATAACACTCTTGAGCAGGGTAACGGGAGTTGAACAAGCTCACATGTTCCAGTCTTGGATGTTCTTCCCCATCACACAAATTGTGGCTAATAAGCATTACCATTGGGCGACGATCATAAGCAGTAAATTGGATGCACAATTGAGAAGTGTGTAGGAAATAGATAAATTCACCATGATGTCATATTTGGTGTATATGTTGGTGAGTAAAACTAGATTCAAGGGCTTGAGTTGGAAGGGAATAGTGGAAAAGATAGAATTTAGGATATACATCCCTAATTGTAGTACAAGATATCCAATCACAGAAGGGAAAATGATGCTTTCTTCATGTTTATTCCAAGGTTGTTCTAGAATTCCCTTCATGTCAGAATAACTACAGATGCCATCAACTTAATCAAACAATATGGGTAATGGTTCATACAATTTCCAAAATTTACATACATCTGGGTGCAAGGATCTCTTCTTGTCCCAATTAGACTACCGAGGTACCCAACCAATAAAATTCTAATGCTAGAGCTGACGAGGAAAATGATGCCCTTCGAGGAAATGCTACAGCTAGATCTAAAGAACAAGGGGTTATGAGTAGAGTTTCCATTGAGGATTGGTACTTTGGAATCATGTCCTTCCATTCAAAGTGCCCAACATTGTGAAAAGGAGATGGCACAGTTTGAGCTTTACACTCACACAAACAAAAATCATTTTGACCGATATGGCAGAGCCATGAAGCTGGCTAATAGGACATTCTGGCATGTAGACCATATTGAGGACTTCAAGGAAAATTGCAGAGATGAATTTGATGTTCTCAGAAGAAGGTTCTCCTAGATGCCTCTCAAAATGATAAGGTTGTACAGGATAGTGGAATTTCTTGATCAAGTGCAAGATGAGGAGGTGAACTTGGTGGAACAACATGATTATGAACCTTATAGAAACAATCATTTTCCACAGATAAAGTTGACCGAAGAAGAAGCAATAGATCTTGACTAGAAAACTGAGCCCGTCAAGGAATACTTGAGGAAATGGGTAAGGAAAAAGGTGCAGGAGTTAGAGGTTGATGGCACAAAATTCATATATGATTTGATGGGAGGCATGAAATCCCACTCTAAAGAAGGAATAGAAGAGGAAAAGGATGATGTCTTTGAGTCTCAGGGTGGTGAAGGACAAGAAGGTAACAAACCAATGGCAATAAAGAGGAGAACTAGGAGTCAGACACAGGCAAAACAAGGATAGAAACCATCTCCCAAGGCTGAGAAGACTCCTCAAGTTAACACTATTGCTGCAGGAAGTGAGACATCTCAACCAGTTAGGAAAAGGAGATTGGTTATAGAAAGACAAAAGGTAGCAAAGGCTAAAAATGGTGCTGCAGAAATTGATGCTCCTTCTTCAATTGAGGTTGTGGAGATAGATAGTCCTAGAGAAAAACCCCAAGTATATGTAAGGAAAATTCCTCCCAAGCATAAAGCATCTTAGGTAGAGGAAGCACAAAAAGTAGGAGAGAAGGTGCAAGATGAAGAATTTCCTACTACTAACAATCAAGAGGAAGAAGTGAATACATGGATTGACTCCCCTCAAAATGTACAAACATTAGAAGAGGTTGTTCAAGAAGAGGGAAATATATCCAATGACCCCGAACAACATGAATCATAGGATGATGAAGTCTCTACTCCCACTAATGAAGAATGGAAATAGATGTTGCAAGATTTGGGACAGTCTAACTTAGGTACACTACATAGGAATGTTGGATCCCAAATAATTCAAGAGAAGCAATCCAAGTCTCCAGAAAAGGAAGTCATCAATGAGAAAGATAATCGACCTAAAATTGAAGAAATAGTTGACAACCTACAATAGAATAGAGATGAAATAGAGGTACCTTCTATGTAGGTGAATGCAAAGCAGTCAATAGTTCCAGAATGGCTCAAGAAGAGGACAAGTAAGAAACTCATAATTGTGCAAGAGGAAACTCTGAGTTGGGATAAATTGTTTGAACAATGGGGTCAGTCCAAGTAAAGGAAAAGAGCACGAATAGTTTCAAATATTGCATTGGATGAATTTAACAACAAAATTGTTCACATGGCGGTACCTCCGGCTGTCAAATTCAAGGATGAAGTCAGGCCATTTGATTACAGAATACAAACTATCAATTTGGTGTCGACTACTAGAGAGCAGGAAAAGGAGGAATTCCAAGAGTCTTCTCAAGCAATCTTGAGAAGACTGAACCGTGAAATTGCAGAGAAAGAAAATCTCAAGAAGGAGATAAATGATGTCTATAGGTATGTTCAACATTTGATGAAACAATTACAGGTTGTTGGAGGTGAAAATATAATTCCAAAGGGATTGTTTCCTAAAGATGTAGTTTTTGAAATTGAAAGAATAAAGAACTCTGTCCATAATACTCAATAGTGGCTTCAAGATGTCAGTAAGAGAGGAGATGAAGCAATTGAAAAAATTCTTCAAGTTCACACCAATGCTTCTGATTTTCTGGAGCATACTTCTCAGTTTGCTACGAACTAAGGAAAGGTTGATGAATCTATTGCTAAAGAATTAAAGAAAATTCTATAAATACCTGAAGACCAGTTGGCCAATTTAGATGTCTTCTCCCGAGATGAAATTGGAAAAGTGAAGGAGTGGATTGAAGTCTAGAATTAGATGAAAGAACTCATCAATAAATACTAAAGAAAATCATGAAATTGCAAGGGAAAATGAAAGAGATTTACAATAGTTGTGTTAGTTTCCTAGAAATAATGACTAGGAGAAGGAAATCTGGCCAAAAGAATTTGAATATTAATAGGTTACAGGCTTGGTAGCATGAGGTATATGCCCCTTCAGATAATTCTCCAATAGCAAAAGAGCACTTGGAAGACACAACCATCTATATTTCCAAGCTGGATAAATACCATGAATTACAAATTGAATGGAATAAGGTGATGCCACAATACTTGGAGGAATTTAAAGGTGATAAAATAAAAATTAAATTTATTCCAGTGCCAGACCCAACCGATATGAAGGAAATATCAAGGAGAAATTTAAGGAATTGACCAATAAATTGGAAGCTAACAAGGAAGGATAAGCTCGCCAATTTTTTTCCACATAGGATTGTCGTCAGGCATGCAGGGAGTGGAAAATTTTAGTTACAAACCAAGAATAGAGCATCTCAGAGGATTTTAAAGTCTCCTAGGGGCCCGATTGATGGGTTTTGGAATGTGATTTTGACTTTATTCAAAAAAAATTGAAGCCAGTCAAGCATGCATGACAAAATATAGTAAACTTAGATGCATGCATGACTGGGTTCTATGGACCATTATTTTGGTCACCCAATAGATTCTTTGGCTATAAATTGAGGCCCTAGCTTCATTTTTGGGGGTTAGACATTGCTAGAAGAGTTTGAAATTATTGTAATATTTGTAGTAGAGCTAGAAGTTAGAATTTTCTGAGGGAAATTGAGAATACTAAATTGTTGTAGACATGGGTGAATCAATATAAGTGAAGACATTGGCTTTTGGTGATCTTTCTTGTGTTGTTTCACTTTGCATGGTTCTAGTTATTCCATATCTTTAAGATTGCTTAAAATTTATTAGTTGCATGCTAGATTTCAGAGTTAAATTTGATGCAATTGTGTTCCTGGTTTAATATTTAAAGTTTTCAAGTGATCCTTGGTCCATAATTTTAGTAGCTTGTTGATTGTAGGCTTTTGTGCAACGTTAGCCTGGGCCTGAATATTTTTTTCTAAGTTTGATTGTGGGTTTTTGTTTGTTCCAATCATTAATGTTGATATGTGTAGATGCTCATGATTTGAAAATATTTTCTTTCCTTAGAAGGTTGCACTATTTATGTGATACTACAGGATTCAATCTAGGTTTAGCAAAATTTAGTTTTGAAGGGTTGGTCCACTTTGAGTGTTTAATCATTTGCATCGTTGATCTTTAAATTAGTTTACTTTTCTAAAATCCCTCTAAACCTCTTTATCATTTGTTGTTTCTTTCAAAATATAGGTTAGTGTAGGATCATTAAGGGCATCAAAATATTGTAAAATCTAATGAGTTTGAAGTTTCCAGTGTTTCTTTCATAAGGCCCCCTTGTGATTACCAACATTTCACATTATCTCTGAGTTTTTTTGTTGCTTCATCAAGACCTGACATTAGAGACCTTGGGGTTATCTCTTGAGGCTTGTTGATAGAGATTCATCTTTCAAGAGAGATAGGATACCCGCATCCTATCTGAGTTGTTGCCATGCAAAAAACATCATCAATAGTGACTTTTTCCTTGATGGTAATTTTTTGGTAAAACCTTTTCCTAGGTTCTTGAAAGATGCTACCTTAGAATGGTTTTCTTCTTTACTAAACAGTTTAATTCATTCATTTAATGAACTTTTTGATGCATTTGTAAACCATTTCCAAGTGCATATGACTCCCAAGATGACCTTGTCTGGGTTGATGAGATGAAAGAAAAAAGAGGATGAAAAGATAAATTATTTTATCTCATGTTATCAATTTCTTTATTTCCAAATTGATGTCGAGGTCCCCAACCCACACCTTCAAACGATTTTTATAGAAAAATTACAAACTAAGATCCAATACAAGCTCACTATGATGAAATTTCCATCCTTCATGAACCTATGTATCACCCTCCATGATTACCACACTTCAGTTAGTAGTCAAGATACACGGTCCACTTCTAGCTGAAGTAAGATATCCAAGTCCGCAAACCAAAATAATTCCTAACCTTTTGGACAACAAAACAAAGGTTTTCTTCAATTTAATCCTCCTCAACAACCTACTCAAAACGTCAATAACAAAGTAGTTGTTGTCAAATCCATGGTTTACTTTACTTATGGAGATCCAAAAAGAAAATTCACCTCCTTGCTTGATACCCTTCATAACGCAATGTCTCAAATTTTACAATAACAAATTATTACCTTTCCTCCCCTCAAAACACTCGAACATAATAAGCCTTTACCCCAAAGCTTTAAATCCAATGCTTATTTCCACTATCATTGACAAAATGGACATGACACAGAACATTGAAAGTGTCTTAAACATCTTGTGCAAGACCTCATTGATTTTGGTTGTCTATCCATTGGTGGTGTTAGTGATCAAGGCAATAAGTTTGTTAGCCCTCCAAACAAAAAATTACAAATTTTCACCAATCCAATGCTTAAACATAATATTTCACTTGTCAAAGCCAGCGAAACTACAAAGAATGATGTGATGAATGCTAGTACAAATGATGAAAATAATGATCCTATTCCAAATGATATCAATGTTAATCCTATGGGTGAAATGGTAGGGACAATAGACATCATCCCTTGTAAGGGCCAAACTAAAATCCCTCTCGACATTTCTTTCTCCTCTAAGGATATACTTAAGAATTTTCTCGATGCTCCTCTCTACATAGACATTCGTATCTATGTGTGGAAAAATATTTTGGCACCCTAAGATTCCCTTGCACTTCTAGGGTTTTTCACCTAAAAGGAGAAAGATGGGCCAAAATGGGCAATGTTGTTGTTGGTTTTTTTTATGACCAAACTTAATATCAGTCCTAACCTATGAGCTTTCCACAACCCAATTATTAGCTAGGTTGAGATTGGCCAACACCTAAGTAGAGTAATTAATACTTTACTTCTTCTCTTCGGGCTCTATGAGACCCAGGGAGGGTAATCCCACACATACTCATAATATTTCATGCTTGGTCAAGAGTATTTCTTCACACATATGCACTATTTTATGAAAATCACCTTATCAAAGGCTCGACAGACCTCAGATAGAAGTGTTACTTATTTCAAGGAGTGTGCTTTCATACTTAGAGTTCGGACATTGTAATTTAAAATATTTTGTGAGTCATTTTTCATCTTGAATCCTAGGCCCAATTCATTATTTGCTCAATCTACTATAAGATAAACTAATAAAAAAATAAGTGCTTTATTTAAGGGAGAAAGAGTCACAACTGGTAGTCAATCAGTAGTACAATTTTAATTGAATTTTAGAAATAAATGGACCATTAGAATGTTACTTTGTAACATTTAACTCACTGTGTCTTCAAAATATCACTTCCTTACTTAATCCTATATCATTTTCTTACAAGCTAATGAGTTCATTTTATCATTTAATCAGTTCATTGAACTGAAGCATAAAAAAAATTCACCCATTTTTATGCAAATGACAAAAATATAAATGAAACTGTCATTAACAATTTCATTGATAGCTTGAAAGAAAACACATCGGAGAGAAACATTTTGAAACTATAATTCTTCTTTATTTATGATATTTCCTTGTAAAAACATATTTAAGATTCGTATAAAATATAACTTTCATCTTAAATTTAGTTATGATATATTTAATACAATATCCTTCTATATTCTATTATGCTTTTAGAGCATAGAATTTACTATGACCATATCTAGACTCAAAATTATGAACTCTCTCTTTTTCAGCCATGAAATCCCCTTTATATATGCAAGGGAGCAACAAGCACCCGACTGAATTACAATTTAAATTTTCATTTGAGTTCATTTCAAAAACCTAATTCTAGTTGACTCCTCGAAGAACTCGCACGCGGTTTCATAAGTAATCATTTGTGAATAGGGGAGGACAAAAGACAAAAAACATGTGTAGGATATTAGCCGTCGTTGTCACATTATTTGTTGTTCGGAACAAAACTATTCCATTTATATCTTCTTGAAGGCCTTCCATATCCGTATGAAAAAAAAAAATTTAAACCATAGACATATGAAAACAAATACCTCCTATGCAAAGACCATGGTGTCATAAAAAACTAAAAATAGGAGGTGACCCTATTCACAGTCGTCGACATCCAAAAATTCCCAACTGCTCCTTGTCCTCAATGCAATTAGAGGGATTACCAGTACATCATCATTAGATGTCCCATATGGCACTAGGGAACAAAGGTATTTTCCATAGTCCAAGTCGGTATTAGCTTCAACATTTGAAGGAGAGTCTGAAAGCACGATAGGAGAGTTGTGTTTCCCCAGGAAATCCCTATGGCTCTTCTCCTTTTTCTTGGCCTTCTTCACTAGCAGTGTCAGTTCCTTGCCTTTTCACATGACCAGTTCACCTGGAAGGGTCCTATTCCTCAAGCGGTAAGTACTCTACACAATTGACTTCTTCTTATGGCCCCTATCCCTCCTTTTACCCTTTTAAATCTCAAGAGAAGCCATGGATTCTTGCTCAGCTATATCTTTACGACACTCAAACACACTTAGCTGGCTAGACCTCCTAACCAGTGGAATTTTTGCACCTCCCATTTTCTTTAAAGCTACTAGAGTGATAGTTAAAAATATTTTTGACTCGAGACCCACAAGAGAAGAACCCCAATCCCAATAATTGTAGATAACTCAAGAAACAGAAATCCAAAATACACCAGAGAACCTAATTTCATAACAATTTTCTCAAGTTGAAAACACTAAAACTCTTATTAGGAAACCTTACAGCCCTTTCAATATGATTTACTACACGTTCCTTACTTCTTTTGTAGACTAAAAATATAGTGTGAATAAATAGTGATGACCTGCATTAAATAGAAAATTCGAGCATGCTAAATTAATGATTTGAAAACTCCTTACATGAGCGAATTGGTAACTAATCAGCTGGGCTCTGAATTTGGTCTGTTCATCTTAGAGAAATTAAAACTTCATCTAAGGTGGCCATGAGCATTTTTTTTTTACCATTATCAATTTGCTCCTTGAAAAAAATGAGGCTATCTCAAATGATGCCACAGTTTTTTTAACCTTGATTAATCATAGCTGATCTAACAATTAGCATGTATCGCCAACCTAATTCATGCTTTTCATTAATATCGGTGAAGTACATAGGATTATTTTCTTAGAGAGAAAATTTCTTTATACATTCATCACTGATCCTCCCCAAAATTTAGGCTTCAATTTAGTGATGAAGTTATTTATGTGATGATTTTCAGTCCATCAGATCATCTCGCCTAGAAACTTTATCAATGGTTCCTCAGTCCTCTCATTGCTTTCCTTTTTGATTTATGTGGAATCCCCAAGATCATGCCATGTTGCCTTTTTCATTAATGATCATCAATTTTTTCCAATCTACTTCATCCTCACTTGATTCCATCAATGATGTAAACATCCCGGCGATGATCTTTAGCCCTCGGTTCTATAGCCTAACCTTTGGTCACATTCATCCTTTCGTTGTGCATCGCTAATTCAAACCTTGCATCGAGGCTTCGATCTATGACAAGAGATGTTGTGGAAGCATTAGATTTAGACACATACAATCTCCATAAAAAAATGGCACAAAATACATCGCTCATAGGATCATATCACATTAGCGAAAGAAAAACCCTTTAGAGGACATCCATCACTTATTGCTAACTCAAAACTCAAGTTCTAAAACAAACCCGGGATGAGCAATTTAATTATTACATAAGGCCTTTGTTCATCGCTAATTCTCCTCATATATTTTGCAAGCAATTAGAGATGAGAAGATTTACAAAATTTATAAGGTCCATTGTGTATCACTAATGTGATACTTTACCTTCAAAACATATACGTGATCAAGCGATATACAAGAAATCATATCACATTACTCATCGTTGTTCCAAGTTTATCATTTTATGGCCATCCGCGATGAGCGATAAGAACATAAAGCCAGAAGAATCTCTGATCGCTATTACAAATTTGAAAGCTCAAAAGCTATTAGCGATGAGCGATATCAAAGGGAAAACATCAATCCATCACTCATCACTAATTCAAGGTGTTAACCAATGAATAAATTAGTGATGAGTGATACATCTATAAGGACCATTGGGACATAAGTGGGAAATTTTTAAGTGCATTCTCATTAGGTGTTCTAAAAGAGGGGACTTCTCTAGGACAACATGAGAATAGTAGGCTCAAGACTTCTAAATCATGCAATACAAAGGATGTAAAAGTTAGGCGATTCGGACCTAGACACGAGAAAGGCCAGTCACATGATGATATCTAGCAAACATGAATTTTTTTTATGTGACCGACAATAGGAAATACTAGTAAACAAAAGAATAGAACTCCAAGAAACTAAAATGAAAAAAAACATAAACCTCATATAAGAACCCTACAACATATGTAACAAAGTTTTTTAGGTAAAATTTCTTAGGGTTTTAATATGAGAACTCTAGATTTTGCAAAATTCAAAAGTGCCATCATTCGCCACTCAAAACTAATGCAAATATGAATGGAATATTCCTAAATGAAATGTCTAAATGAAAATAACTGAAAATGGAAATGAATTATTAATACCAAACCTATGAAATGCAATTTGTTTGAAAACACATTATGATATGCAAAATAACCTAAGAATGCAAGTAAACAATAATAGAAATCAAAGAGACCTGAGAGGTGCACCTAGAAACTGGAATGTGATGTAGAGAGGCTCTGGAATCCTATAGAACATATTTTTGAAGCCAACTAGGACACTTACACCAAGCTGGGTGACTTAGTCCTATTTTGAGGAGATTCTGTCGGAATAGGTTTCAACCAAATGGGTATCTAGAAATGTATAAATCACTTTTCAAGCCTAGAAGTGGGACTAATTCACCATTGATGGTGACTATTTCCACCTTTAGCTTTTGGAAATTTTGGGACATGAATCTATAGCTCCCAGTCTGCACTTCTCTTCTTGACATGTGTCCGGATCTGGTTCTGTAGAAATCGGGCTCTAAGAGGTCTCCAAGCTTCTCTTAGGAATTTTTTTTTACTTGAATGACTTTGATGAATTGAAAATACCTTTTACTACTGTCCTCTTTGAAAAATCTACATACAAGACCTACAAAACACACATGCAAAGAGGGGAAAAAGGGTTAAGGGTTAGAGAATAGGGGTTTTCCTTAGTCAAAACTCAATTTGGTAATCAAACCCTTGAAAATGAAATGAAATAGAAAGAGAATGATAAATGAACAACATGTAATGCTACAACTCACCAAACCCTTTATGTAGAAATCTGAAGATATGCAAGTAGATGCTCTAATGAAGACTTGATAATACCTAGAATGCTTGAGAATGATAAATGAATGTATGACAATGTATGAGTGAATGTATTAGATGAATAGGGGTGAAAATGAGAGGAAAAACCTTTATTTATACTTGATTTTACAAAATTTCTTGAAAATAACACATCACAGGCTAAGGTCAAGGTTAAGAGAATAATATCCCACCAGAAATTTAAAATAGTTTTGATTTTTGTGCCTAGTGGGACTAAGTCACCCTAGGTGGTGACTTGGTCCCACCAAGGAAATGTTATTGGGTGTCAAGAATTAAAGTGTATTTAATGATGTTTAATGGGATTATTCTTTGAAACACACTTATGTAGGGCTGGAAAACTGTGCATTGACCAACAAGGGGTTTGACCAAGGAAAACTCCTATTCACTAACCCCACAACATTTTTCCCTCTCTTTGCATGTTATTTGCAGAGCTAGGTTACAAATTTATCAAGGAGCATGATTGGAAAAGCTGTCATCAAGTTGTTAAAGTTGTCACCAAACCTAGGGGAAGCTTAGAGAAGGTCTATAGGCTGAATTTTGCAGTTTCAAACCTAGATCTAAATCAAAAACAAAAAAGCAGAATGAGAACTATAGAATCTAGTTTTGAATTCCCATAAATTTAGAAGTGGAATGATTCACCACTATTGGTGAATGAGTCCTATTGTACCTATCTGTCAAAGATTTTTGTAGATCTAAGTACCCATTTGTCTGAAAGTTGTTCTGACTCAGTTTACCTTGTTTGTGTTTTTTTCTAGCAGAACCTTAAAATTCTCTAAAGAGTAGCCAACCCTTATGGTTAAGAATCTAGAAGGCTAGTGGCCAACACAATGAGTAAAGGATTCTGAGGTATTTACACCTAAAATTTAGGGTCTGTGGGGCCTACGAGGGTGTTCCATATTGTGTTCACATGAGGTATATCTAGTTGGTAACACAATCCTACATCGATTTATTTCTATTTATTGCAAATAAATGCACTTCACTGAAGATTTGGTAGACCTTTGAGAAAATGAACATCTATTTGCTAGGAATCAAGAGTATTCCAAACCCATACACTATAATTGAAAATATTTTCAAATGAATTTTGTTCTCATTTTAAATCCATGGCTAGGTATTCCAATAGCTCATTTTCATGCAATATTATCTAACAAATAGACTAGTGTTTCATCAATTGGGAAATGGAGCCAAAAATGCAAGAACTAGTAATATATAAGCTATTTAATTTAGAAGTTGGTGGACTATTTCCATAGTGCTTTGCAATGCATGAAAACTCATAGTTCTTGAAACATAACTTCTTACCAAATCCTATACAATTTCTTACAAATATACAGCCATCTTCAAGCATTTAATCAACTCTTTGACTTAAAGAAAAAAAAAAGTCATACATCAATCGAACAACTGAAGATAAATGGGAACATCATTGATATTTTCATTTATAACTTGTAAGAAAAATACATAGGAGAGTATTTGTTTCTGAACTAAGATTTATTTTGATATCTGTAGCTTCTATAAAACTAATTTAAGATTATTACATACAAGACTCATACCAAAGAAAATTTACTATTTTGATCATTCATATTTCCTATAAAATTCCCTTTTCTAAACTTATCTTTTCACCTAGATCATGTTGAGACGTAAACTTATGATCATTGTAATGAGCCCTAAAATCCCTTTTATAGAACAAGGGAGCAACAAGTATTAGGCCTAATTACATTTACATTTCATTTCATTTGAAGATCATTTGCACCAAAATTTGAGGCATTCCTTAGTTAGTTACATGTAATCATTGTAGAATATGGAAGAGTAAAAGACCAAACTCCACATCCTTTGAATGAAGACATCCAACTCCTTAAAAGGAAATTTTTTTTGTTGTAGTAGCATCGAATCCTTGTCCTTGTTGACCAAAGAAGATTCTCCATTCATAACCTGCACAAAAATTTGTATACCACCCATAAAAAACATACATGTCATCAAAGTTAGGAAGTCTCGCACTTCTCCAACACACCACCCAAATTTTTTTCCACATCAGCACTAAAAAAAACCAAAAACATGTTGAAGAGGAAGATCCTGACAAGGTGGCTATGGTTTCATCAAAAACAAAAATCGGGCAAAGACATCAATCTGAGTCATTAGCATCAGAGTATGCCCGCCCATGTCTTGTTTGTGGTGGAATTGGAGGAACCGTCACCACTTCCTTGTTAGAGTCTTTAGAAAGTACCAAGGAAAGGGGATAATGGTCACACTTTGGATTAGTGTCACCTTGACTATCTAAAGGGCTATCAAAAACCTAAATGGGATAATTATGTCTCCTCAGATAAGCCTTACGATACTTGCACTTTTTCTTTTCCTTCTTTTCATACTCAACCACCTCCTTCTGCTTAAAATTGATTAGTTATTCTAAAATTTTCTTAATTCTCATGTGATAATTACTCCTGATACCATATTTCTTGAATTTCCTGTGTTCCCTTCTAAACTTTTGTGTTTCAGGAGCTCCTAGTGTCTCAATTTCATCCTCAAGATCATTTTCCTTTGATTCAACCAAACTCAATCTCCTAGACCTTCAGACTGGCTTAACAGACTCACCTAACTTACTCATCTTCTCAATAACCAGAACAAGAAGACTCAAAAAAACCCTCACCAATTCTGCTCTAGGAATAAACTCAATTTTTAGTCTTTGAATGAAAAAATATGACCATCGGTCCCCATTATATCGAACCATGCAAGTGTGCCAACCATTAATTCTCAAGAAAAGCTTACATGCGTGGGCTAACAACAGTCTTCATTGATTTTTAAATCTCATTCATTGATCACATAAATCAATGGATAACCCACATGAGAGTAAGTAATCATGAAAAATATTAATTTTGTGCTATTAATACCTTTTCCTAATACAAAAACCCCAAAGTAGATATACATCCACTTTGTATACACATTTACCCACATACTTAGCATTAATTAAAACCTGTCATGCCATAGTTAACTGCTCACCTGTGGAAATTAGTACACTTGCATTTCATCACAACAGGACAATGGGGAGTGATCTTGATTCAATCTCAGAATATTGACAATTACCACATATACCAATAACTGTTGAAACTAAAAACCAAAATCCTAAACACGTGCCTAAAGAATAATCTCAAAAAATGGTGTCATTTTTATCATTGTGCCCTCTTGACTAAATTTAGCAACATTCCATCTCAACTAGAGTCCATTGGAAGCTTCAAAATATTCCATGTGGAACTCACTCGCTTACCTACAGAAAAACATGGGACACAAGTGGGCCCTTCACGGGATGGTCGAGAGTGGTCAAGATTGACCCATGTCATCTGCCATCGACTGTTGGTCCCCCTTCTTATAAAGGAATCACCATCTCCAAATTCTGGTGGATCCCTCCATGGGGTGATAGATGTCATCTTGCTCACCAGCCCATGTGATTATTTTAACAAAGAAAGAAAACAAATGAGCATGCGGGGAATGGCTAAGATGTGGCCACATCATTCAACGACCACTGTTGATAATTTCCATTTGATATTGTTCACCGATCATCAAGAGACATTGGGTCCACCATGTAAAGGTTACATGTGTATAATGCCTGCTAGCTCGTGCGATCACTTTACCTTAATGCATAAGATGGGTGGGTGCATGGGGAACAACCACGATGTAAACATGTGTTGCGGTGCCCACCATTGATCTATCTTCAAGCTACGCATGTTGGCCTTTTGGAAGCATTGGTCCCATTGTAGAAATGACATGCGACCATCACTCGCTAGCCCATTTTTTTAAATAATATGAAATAAAACATGGGAACATGGGGAAAAATGGTGATTATCTCCTCACCAACGAACAACCAATGTAAAAAACGTAATTTTGCACATGCAAAAAATGTTAATTTAAAAAGGGGGCCAATACTAGGCTCACAGGAACTAGACCATTAGGAAAGTTTAATTAAGACTTAAGTCACTTAAAATGAAAATCAAGCCCAATCATAGGAAAAATCAAATATTGAAAAGGAACTTGGTGACCGAAAAACCTAAACTTAGGGGGCCAGTGAAAACAACGATTTTAATGGAATAAGAGGTAACTTGAACAACTGGATATTGGGAACATTAGGTCAATGCAAAATTAGAATGGCCAAGGGTTTTTGGACTCATAGATTAACTATGAGGGGTTTTGAAAACAAAAACCCTAAAACAGTGATGAGAAACATAACCTTAAGCCTAAAAATGAGGGTCTAAGCCAAGTATGCAAAATTTTAAGATGGAATCCAAAATATTTTAAGGGGTTCCATCATACCCAAAACTAGACTGATTCACCCAGCTTGGCGTATGAGTCTCAGTTAGCATTAACAATAGATTTTTCAATATTACAAACCTCCATTCTTCCTTCTTTAGTTCCCGAGGTGAACATTTCCATTTTCATAGTTTTCTGTCACATTTTACTTGCATTTTTAGGGCTTTTTGCATATCAAGTTATAGGACATAATAACCCGGCCAAAATAACCCTGGACAAAATAACCTAGTCACAATAATCCAAGGAAAAAAATAACCCAGGGTCATAATAACCCAAGCCAAAATAACCAATGGTTATAATAGCCCATGGACAAAATATCCCTATAAGAATATAGAGAAAGGAAAATAAAATTTATAAATTACATGGGCTATTCTGTCCATGTGTTATTTTGACCATGGGTTATTTTGTTCATGGGTTATTATGACCCTGGGTTATTTTTTCCTTGGCTTATTATGATGGGGTTATTGTGTCTAGGGTTATTGTGGCCGGATTATTATGTCCTAATACCTGCATATCACACTATGTTTTCCAACATTTTGTGTTTTTCAACTTTACATTTGGTCATGAACCCCCCTTTATCATATTCATCCCCTTGGTCAATCCTATTGTTAGATTTCAATCACCTTTACATTGAAATTTCGAGGGTTATCCTTGGGTGGAACCTTTGTAAAGTGGAAAAAAACCTAAAGAAAAAACCCATCTCTACCAACCCCTTATTCCATTTTTGGAGGATCTAGTGCCAAAAGTTAGATGAGTGAGAGATAGGTTATGATTTATTTTTCCACTATATATGTAGATTATATGATATAAACTTTTGGATTTAAGTAATATATTATCTTAACAAATTATGTTTGGACATTGGATTAAAGTAGGTATTGGTTAAACTTTATTATAATAGTCAATGCTTAATATACCTAGCAAAGAACACAGAAATATTAATGCTACTACAAATCATATATATGTTCAATATATCATATTTTTTCAAGGCATGTAAAAGGATAATAAGGTGATTCTGGAAAAGGTAGAAATTTCAATAAATATCAAAGATATTAAAAATCCTATAAGAAGAATGAAATTTATATGGTGGTTGAAATATATGGGTCTCTTGGCTCTTAGTAATTTATTCAAGGATATTATGTTGCACATGGACCTTGCAATTTATTTGAAAATAATGAGAATGATGTGAATTAGGGTGTCTCAACCTTTGCATTTTTCCTTTTCCCATAGTTACATGTCATTAAATATTTATTGTATTTTATTTAATATTTGTCCTTCATCTCAAATATGGTATTGCATTTTATGAATGGAATCTAATGCTATGTATTTATACTTTTTTGATGAGTTTTATGTCATCATAAGAATGCTAAATATAGTATGTTTAGATAACCACCCTTTTGGTGGATGAGTCCCTGTGAATTTTTTTAAATTTTTTTTTAGAATATTTAATTGAATTTTATGCTTTTTTATGTTTTCTGATGTGTATGAGATGTAAATGTAGATTTTGAAAGATTTATATGAGCTTTCACTAATGGAAAATTTGAGTACAGACTGAGATCAAGAGGTGGATGCCCTTCTTTAGGTTGACTCACATGTGCCTTACTAGTCTCTTGCATTATTCCATTTTTATTTTCTTTTCTTTCATGTACATAATGTGATCCCCCATGATGTTTTATTTGATGTTCTCTCTCTTTGTGACATTCCTCTATCTGTACCTTCATTTTGCTCAATATTGTCAATCTTTTTCTTTTCATTTGTGTTGTGTTATCTAAAAGGGGAAAAATTGGTCTCCCTTTCCTCCACCCTTGATTTGGGGCCTAGAAAGGGACAAATTTCACAAACTTTCACTCAAGAACAAACCCTTGATATTTATTTGCAAAGGAGAAAGAAATCTTGCAAGAGGGATATTCTAAGCACTGAAAATGATCTAATGAGGGGTTCACCACTAAGTGTAAACTTAGAAAGGAAAATGAAATGTAATATGAAATGCAAAACCCTAATTAAATGCAAACTAACTCTGAATGACCTAGAAAGATGAACATAATACAACATAAAATTGTAAAATAGAAAATGTGTACTTCAAAATATAGAGAAGACAGAGTAAAGGTTCTGAACACTGGAAAATCTGATGTCAAGGCTGACTAGGACTCATTCACCAAGCTGGGAAAATCTGTCTAGTTTCTAGGAAAATGTGTAGGAACATGTTTCTTCCAAAATGGTATCAAGATATATAAAGATCTCTATCAGGCCTGTATAGTGGGACTCATTCGCCATTTGTGGAGAATCAACCCACTTCTTCTTTTTTGGAAGTTTCAAACCTAATTATGTTCCTCCAAGTCTACTCTTCTATTCCTGAATGGTTTTTGGATTTGAAACTATGAATTTCCACTTGTAGGTCTTCTCCAAGTCTCTCCAAGGCTTGATGACAACTTTAGCAACTTTGATAATTTGAAAAATTCTTTCCAATCTTGCTCCTTATGAAATATGCAACCTAAGCCTACAAATCACACACAAAGGAGAGGAAAAAATGTTGTGGGGCTAGTGAATAGTGATTTTCCATGGTCAAACCCCTTGTTGGTAATTAAACCTTGAAATGAAAGAAAATATAAATGGATGATGATGAATGAACAAATAGCAATGTTGCAACTCACCAAACCCTAGCAATAAGGTGCTACAATTATGCTTGAAATGGTTGCAATGAATGTGGTTCTTGACTCTTTCTTGAATGATGTTGATCTTACTTGAAACACTTGCTTGGATCATGAACTTTACATCACAATTGTTAGCACAATAACAAACATGACATATGGAATCCTTCACATGATGATTGGAACTTGAATGTTGCTCTAAAATGCTTGATAATCTACCCTTGGAACGCTCTTGAATGCTCTTATGAATTCTAAAAGGCTCTCGTGAACTCTCTTGAATTCTAGGTGAGAATATCATTTAAAGAACCTTGTATTTATACTCAATTATGCAAAAATTCCCAAAATTACAACACTGCAAGCCAACATCAAATCTAGGAGAATAAGACCCCACCAGAAATTTCAATTAAATTTGAATTTGGGCTTCATGAGACTCATTTTCCTAAAGTGGCGAATGATTCCCAGATCCCTAAATATGGGCCACAGAAGCTAGAAACATTTGAATTATGATTGGCTACTAATTGGCATTAGGATTATCCTCAGAAAGATGCAATAAATGTGGCTTGTGGATTCAAAATGGGGCTAATTAAAGCATAAGAAAGCCCAATTATTAATGAGAGGCTTAGAGAAGTATGAAAGTGTGTTACAACACTTTACAACACTTCAAATAAGGAAAGATTAATGTTGATTTGGATCAAAAATAGGTTTATTATGTTTAATTATGTGATAAAACCCTAGGAAAGTGTGAAAGTGAGTTACAACACTCTAAAACACTTTAACAAGGTACCATTTATGTTCATTAATTCACAAGGTCCCAAGACCTAATGTGAATGTGTCATCCACATTACAACACTAAATTAAAGGAACATTAAGTCAAAATCCAGAAGGAGGGCCCAAACAAGTATGAAAATGTAAAGGGGTCCATTTTTCTACACTACATTTCCCCCTACTTTAGTGAGAGGATGAAATTGCTTCAAATTCACACTAAAGTAGATAATCATGCATCAAAGGGGGGGTTCAAATATACCAATGCAACTAAGATGAGATGAAAAGGATCAAGAGGGGTGATAAAGCCACAAGGATCAAGATCCCATGGCAAACCAACATAGGCACAAAGGATCACACATTAGAATAATGTAAAGAATGGAAACAAGGCATAAGCATACATAGTCAAAGATGAAAAAGATAAAAGAGAATCGAATCATATCTAGGCTATTTGTTTGAAAAATACATACTCACTTTGAGGCAATGCAACTCCTGGTTGTCTACTAGGTGAGAAGTCCTAAAAGGTGAGAAACATACACTCATGGCTGGTATGCACTCGCACACATGCAAGTGGCTATGGGGAAATTCAATCCTCAATCGAGCTTCCATCTCAAATTATACCAAAGTTATACCCCCTCATAACTTGAATAAGGTGCCAAACAAAAATGAATTTTTAGCTTCATGAGGCAAGAGAAACTTTGTATGCTTGGTGCTCATGAACAAACAAGATGGCTCTACAAGAATGCAAGATGTTTTATGCAAGGTTCCCATATAACAACAAATGCAAAAAAGCAAGATGCAAAGAATTGTCAAAGGATTCTTGCTTAGTTCATGGATGTTCTTTAACTTAGGGAACATTGTGCCTAATGACTCCAAGAGAGGACCAATCAAAGAATAGAAAATTCATAACTTAGGGGATGTAGTGTGTCACATCAAGACACAAAGAGGAATGCAATATGCTAAGAGAGATCACACTCTTGAAGGAAATTACACCCAATGTCACCCATAAAGCAAAAAATGCATCATATGAAGTAAGAAAGCTACACCAAGAACCAAGAAGAGAAAGACATGCAAAAGAATAATGCCAATGTATGCCCCAACTTTAAAGTAATTTATGAAAACTATACTCTGAGCAATTACTTTAAAGTAGCAAATGGATAATGCAAACAAAGAAGACATGAGTGATAACTTGGAAAGCACTATGCCAAGTCATATGTTTCCAAGTAAAGTTGCATCATGCAAAAGAAAAGAGAAAGAGAGGGGTTGCCCCCAAAAATGAGAACACCAAAAAAATAAGGGATCTATGGATTTGGGGTCAGTATGTTCTTTGTTGCAATATTTTTAAGAGAGCTTAGAACTATCATCTCCCAAATACATAGAGTTGGAAGAATGACACAAAGAGAGCGAAAACAAAGAATTTTTTTTTGGGTCAACATGGAAGAGACATGAATGTCTCGACGCCTTGTGTAATCCCCAAAAGGAAAACACAAGAAAAAGAAAATAGGAAATGAAAAGGAAAAGGAAAAGGAAAAAGAAATCCTTTTGGGTCAACATGGAAGAGACATGAATGCCTCAACACCTTGCATCATCCCCAAAAGGAAAATAAAAGACAACTGTGAAAAGATAAAAGATTTATGACATAGAGAAGAATAAAAGTACAAATAGAGGAATTCCACAAAGAGAGAGAGAATAGAACATCATAGGGGATCACATTTTGCGCATGCAATCATAAAAAGAAAATGAAAAAGAAAGAAATAATGCAAAAGACTAGTAAGGAACATGCGATTCAACCTATGAGCAAGTCATCCTCCCAATCATGTTCATTATATACCAAAGGTGGGAAACTAGGAAAAGGGACAAGAGAAAGTTCCAAACTAGGGGTAGCACTAGGTTCAACACACTTTATAGGAGATTTGTCATTTAAGCTCATGGAAGAGGAAAACAATGTATTCTATTCATTATGCACCTCTTCATCGATTTTGGCAACCTCATCATCGTCATCCAAGTTAAGTACAACAGGAGGTCAAATGATAATGTCCATGGAAGAGTTAAATTCTTGTTGTGTTTGTTGTATTGGGTTTTTTTTGTTTCAAGGTAGGGGTAGAGTCATCATGCATTGATTTGGTCAGGTTTGGATCCTAATTTTATTTGTTTAACTCGTCATGTAACCTATGAGCAAGGGCACAACATCTATGCCTACACTCTCTAGTACCTCTATTTATTTTAGTTTTGTTTTGAAGTTGTGTTTATGTAGGAGTGGGTTGATCAATCATGGGTTTATTTTCTTTCATAAGGGGAGGAACAAAAGCAACCACGAGAGATTGTTCGACCACCTTCTCTTTAACTTTGTATACCTGTTTTACTCTAGGAGGTGTCACAGGGTTGTTCTCATTTTCTCTTGGTTGTTTGAAAGATGTAGGTGAATATTTTGTCCTAGGTTGGTATTGGTTTTTTGGGGCTTCTTTAGTTTCAAGCATTGTTTCATCTAGAATGGAAAGCTTGGTGGTGGATGGGGACATGTTTAAGAGGGATAGTTCTACTATCTTTTTTCCTTGAAATTTTGATAGGACAAGACAAAAAATTCTTCTTGTGGTTTTATAGGTTCCATAGGTTCAGGCCAAAAGGCATCTAAGGAAAAATTTCCTTTGGATGATAAAGGGTTGAAGCCACTATTGTGAACAATGAACATTTCATCTTCAAAAGGAAACTTTAAGCATTTATGTACGACTGAAGGGACAAATTTCATGGAGCAAAGCCATGGGTGGCCTAGCTTAACATGAAATTGGTCTAACTACGGGATGATGGATAATGTGACATCTAATTTCTTTGGTCCTATTTGTAATGGTAAGGTGATCGATCCAATCAAGGGCAAGAAAAACCATTGTGTCTTGATCCATGCTTTCGATTTATCGTATGTCTTGATAGAGCTCATGCAAAATTAAGAATTCCTTGGTGATCACATTCTCTCCATAGGTGGGATCTATTAGTATCCCATTAGTGGGCTTTTCATAGATATGGTCAACTATGTAGAGAGAACCATCAGGTGCATGTTTAATTATATCCTTAGAGGGAAAATCAATGTCAAGAGGATTCTGAGTTTGACCCTTATGTTGAATGACATCTATCACCCCTACCATTTCATCTATAGGATTGATAGTATTATTTTGAATATAGTCATTGTTATCATCATCTGTGTCAACATTCATCACATTATTCTTTTTAGTTCTATTGGCTTTGACAAATGAAATATTATGTTTTAGCACTAGGTTGGTGAAAATTTGCAAGTTTTCGTTCATAGGGGCAATAGGATTATTTCCTTGATCCCTAACACCTCCAATGGATAGACGACCAAAATTAATGAGGTCTTGCACAAGATGTTTAAGATGCTTACAATGTTTCTTGTCATGTCCATTTTTTCGATGATAGTGGAAATAAGCATTCAATTTAAAGCTCAAGAGTAAAGGATTATTAGGGTTTAGTGTTTTGTCAAGATGGAAGGTAATCATTTTCTGATCTAAAAGTTGGTTCATTGTGTTATGAAGGCTATCAGGTAAGGGAGTGAATTTTCTTTTTGAGTCTCCATAGCTAAATGGTACTGTGGCTTTGATAGTAGTTACCTAGTTATTGACATTCTGAGTTGGTTGTTGAGGGGGGTTGAATTCAAGGAACCCTTTTTTTTTTTCTAAAAGGTTTGGAATTGTTTTGATTTGCGGGCTCAGATTTCTCAATTCTACTAGAAGTGGACCTTATATCTCGACTACTTCCCAAATTTTGATAATCGCAGAGGGTAGTACACAAGTGGATGAAGGATGGTAATTTCATCATGGTAAGCTTGTATTGAATTTTAATTTGAAAATTTTCTATGAACATATTTTGATGGTGAGGGTCAAGGACCTTGACATTGATTTGGGAATAAAGCGATTGATAGCATGAGATAAAATCTGTTATCTTTTCTTCCTCTTTTTACTTGCATCTCATCAAATAAGCCAACTTCATCTTGGGATTCAGATGCACTTGGAAATGGTTTACAAATGCATAAAAAATTTCATTGAATGAGGGTGATTCCACAATACTGGTTTACAATTTTTGGCCAAACTGGACACTGAACTGATTTTTTCTAACTAAATCTTCACTTTCAAACACCTATAGTGGCTAAACCGTGAGGAATTTTTAGATGATGCAAACTAGTGAGTTGTGACATTTTGTCTTTAGATTCAAATTTATTTATTTTCAATTTTTTTTTAATCATATTGCACTTCTTTTCTCATCTCCTTTGAAAATATTTCTTTTTTGAATAAACACCATTTTTAAGGAGTGATGCTCACCGTATACAACATAACTTTTCTTCCATGAAGGATAAAATTATAACTTTTTCAAATTTAGATTCGTAACTATGATATCTAGCACTTTCATTTGGTTTCACAGTGTTTTATTGATTTTTTTTTCCTTAATCAAGTTTCAAAGTCAAACCAATTACAATTCACACATAGGTAGACTGTATACAACATAACCTTTTCTCTATGTATTAAAATTCTTTTTTTTTGTTGGATCAAGTACTTCAATATCTAGTGCACTAATATTTTTCAGTTTTTTTTTTTATAATCTGCTATTGTTCCACATGTGCAGAATAGAGAGCTTGATTTTTAGTGAAAAACCTACATTCACAAGAAATAAAAATAAATATAATAATCAAATTAAATTTATTTACAATTGTACTTTTTTGGGAGGCTTATAATAATGAACACATACAAAAAAATAAAATTAAAATAATTCATTTGATCTCCCAAAAGATAAATCAAAAGTGGTTTTTAATCAGTATTTTGATGGGTGTAAAAGAGACTCCATTATAGGTATGGTTTAAAACTAGTGGGGTTCTATCCAAGGGGGTTTGATCTAAGGTGGTTTGATCAAACACTCTTGAATTGGAATCCTTTAAATGGAACTTTTCAAGTCTTAAATCATTATATTTTCTAAAAAGATTTGATTTCATCAAAAATCAGGATCTTCGAGACAGTGTAAATTAGTATTATGGGATCACCCATGAACGAATTGAGTTATTGAGTAAAGAAGAAAGCCATTCCAAAGTGGTATCTTCAAGGACATAGGAAAATGATTTTCCAATAGTTCATCATCAAGGAAAAATTCACTACATAAGGTAGTATAGACATTAACATGGTTAGAAGGATCTCCTTTCCCTCCATATTTTTCAAATCTAGGCACCTCTACACCTTGTGGCATCGGCGTTCACAATATCTCTAAGGACAATGGACTACTTTTGACATAATATGTAGGTGGACCATTTTGATTCTGGTTTATGATGGAAATCTATTTTTGAAGGGAGGAAATGGTTTGGAAGAGTTGATTAATGAGAGGGTCATTTCTTGTGTTATGAGATGGGAGTGACAAAGGTGGAGGGGTGTATTTGTTCATGGGACAAGTGAATGGTATGTTGATAGGTGGAAAATTGGTAGGAGATATAGCATACAATGCCACATAGGAACTAGGGATGACAGCAAGAATACCCAATGAAGGAATCACATTACTAACTTGTTGCGCTTTTGTTGTGACTTGAGGGTTGTATAGGTAGGTATTGAAAGTATTGTTGTGGGAGGAATAATTTTAGTTCCTCCTTGACTTGTAACATTGTTTGTTGGTAAAGGGAAACTAGTGGTTGGGGGTAAATTTTTTCCAAAGATTTGGACTATTTTTTCGACAAGCTCGAGCCCTTCTTCACTTTCAAGAATGTGGTGAATGTTATCTATGGTGGGAATGGAAATAGTTGAAATGTTTTCATTTTGCACTTTATTTTGTAAGTATGCTAGGTCCTCATGAATGTGAATTATGTTTTCTTGTGGGATGCTATCATTCCTTGGTTCAACTTGCATACTATTTGAAGGAAAAGAGTTGTTAGAGGTGTTTTCCATGCCTAGTGTACTAATGTCAATACTAGGAGTGAAAGAGCTAGACAATCCAAGATCCGTGCAATGATTGTTCTATCATGGGATGACATGAGTCTCGAACTTCATTTCACTATAGTATTAGCAATAGGACACCAAACACTCATACAAAGGATAATAATGGTAGGGGTATGTGCAAGATCATGATGGGCCAAAAAGTGGCAATATGATGGGTATGAGGCTGACGACTTGTTTTTTACCCAAAATTGATGAAATGAAAAGGGTTTTTAATGGAGATTCTCATATTTCTACCAATATAAATTATGCTTTACTTTGAATTTAATAAGTAATTATTATTCATTTTCTATTCAAATTACAACTAAAGTCTTGATTGATAGACTAATTGAAAAAAATCTATAGCTTTCAAATGGTATCACATTCTTTGAATCCAAAACATGCGTCACATTTTATGCTTTGCATATTATAGGATTAAAAAATAAAAACTAAATTTGATGAAGTTTTGACCAAGTTAAGGTGGTCAAACATATGATTTTTTTATACTTTTTAAAAGTTGTAATAAAAAATCATAATTAATTATTTACTTGGAAAAAAATTACAAAAAAATATGCATCACATTAGGACATGAGTCCTCCACTTATATCTAAAATATTATAAAAAATTATTATCATTTTATTGTGGTTAGGGTGGTCAGAATGAGACACCTACTTGTGTTTTTCCCTGAAATTTAAGTACTACTACATTGAAATTTAAAATTTTTACCAAATAGATTTCTTTTTTTTTAAACAAACCTAGTAGTTTTGAAACTACATTCAATTTTCTATAGATTCTATTCTTACATAATTTTTAAATAATATAGATAACTTATTCAAATTTTTACGTCAAGTTTCCTAACTCTGATTTTTCTGATTTTTTTGCCCTTAAGGGCCGGTTTTTTCCATGATGATCCTGCACATACCCGTAGGGTGAATGCAAATACAATGTAAGCTAATAATAATGAAATTATTATAACTAAAATTATCAAAAATAAAATAGAAAAGCAATAACAACAAACATAAATTAGAAACTAAACTTTAAAATGCCAAAAAATGAAATGCAGAATATGCAAAGGGACTGATTCGCCCAAGGTGGTGAATGAGTCCTAGTGATGTTTTTTTTTGAATTTTTTTTGAATTTTTGAATTGAATTTCATACTTTTTATGTTTTCTAATCTATGTTTGAGAAGAAAATGCAGAATTTGAATGGTTTTCAATGAAATTTGATGCAAAAAGGAAAGCTAAATGAGTTTTCACTAATGCACAATTTGAAACCCTAAAATGTAAGTTAACCAATGGAAATCCTAATGCAATGTTAATGCACACAAGATAATGCACTCCAAATCAGAAAATAAGGTATTCTAAATTTAGGTTCAACAAAATGAAAGGTGGAAAATTGGTCTCCCTTTCCTCCACCCTTAATTTGGGGCCTAGTAAGGGACAAATTTCACTCAAGAAAAAACCCTTGAGATTTATTTATAAAGGAGAAAGAAATCTTGCAAGAGGGATGTTCTTAGGATTGAAAATGATCTAATGAGGGACTCACCACCAAGTGTAAATTTGGAAAAGAAAATGAAATGTAATATGAAATACAAAACCCTAATTGAATGTAAGAAAACTCTAAATGACCTAGAAAGATGAACAAAATGCAATAGAAAATGTGCACCTGGGAAACTAGAGAAGAGAAAGTGAAGGTTCTGAACACTGGAAAATCTAATGCAAGGCGAGGAGTGGGACTCATTTTCCAAGTTGGGAGAATCAGTCTAGTTTCTAAGAAAATGTGCAAGAACAGGTTTCTGCCAAAAGGGTATCTAGATCTGTAAAGATCTTTGTCAAGCCTGTAGAGTGGACTCATTTTCCACTTGTAGCAAATCAATCCACTTCTACTTTTCTAGAAGTTCCAAACCTAATTCTATTCCTTTCAGTCTATTCTACTCTTCCTGATTGGTTTTCACATCCGAAACTATGAATTTCCACCTGAAGGTCTTCTCCAAGTCTATCTAAGGATTGATTACAACTTTAGCAACTTTGATGATTTGAAAAATTATTTTCAATCTTTCTCCTTAGGAAATATGCAACCTAAACCTGAAAATCACACACAAAGGAGAGGGGAAAATGTTGTGGGGTTAGTGAATACAAGTTTTCCTTGGTCAAACCCCATGTTGGTAATTAAACCTTGAAATGAAAGAAAATTTGAATGGAGAACATTTGATGAATGAACAAATTGCAATGTTGCAATTATGCTTGAAATGGATACAATGGATGTGGTTCTTCATTCTTGCTTACATGATGTTGATTTTACTTGAAAATCTTGCTTGTATCATGAACTCTACATCATAATTGTTAGCACAATAACAAACATGACATATAGAATTCTTGCCATGATGATTAGCACTTGAATGTTGCTATGAAATTATTGATAATATACCCTTGAAATAATCCTGAATGCTCTTGTGAACTCTCTTAAATGCTAGGTGAGAATATGAGTGAAAGAACCTTGTATTTACACTCAATTATGCAATAATTCCCAAAATTACAGCACTACAAGCTGACATCAGATCTAGGAGAAAGTTCCAAAAATTTGAATTAAATTTGAATTTGGGCCACATGAGACTCATTTACCCAAGATGGCGAATGAGTCCCATAAGGCATAATGTATGGGTCCAAAAAATGAAAAGTGCTTAGAAATGTGTGAAAACCGGTTTAGGGCAAAAAGATCCAGGTGGGACCCACTCGCCCAAGGTGGCGAATGAGTCCCAAATCCCTAAATATGGTCCACAAAAGCTAGAAACACCTAAATTATGATTGACTACTGATTGGCGTTGAGATTATCCTCAAAAAGATGCAATAAATGAGGCTTGTGGATGCAAAATGGGCCCAATTAAAGCATAAGAAATCCCAATTATTAATGGCAGGCTTAGAAAAGTGTGAAAGTGTGTTAGAAAACTATACAACACTTCAAATAAGGCAAGGTTAACTTTGAATTTGATCAAATATAGGTTTATTATGTTTAATTATGTGATTAAACCCTAGGAAAGTGTGAAAGTTAGTTACAACACTTTACAACACATTAGCAAGGTACCATTTATGTTCATTAATTCACAAGGGCTCAAGACCTAATGCAAATGTGTCATCCACATTACAACACCAAATCAAGGAAACATTAAGCCAAAATCCACAAGGAGGGCCCAAACAAGTGTGAAAATGCAAAGGGATCCATTTTTCTATACTACATTTTCCTTTTGGGGATGATGCAAGGCGTCGAGACATTAATTTCTCTTCCATGTTGACCCAAAATATTTTATTTCATTTTCTCTTTTCATTTGTCTTGTGCTTTCATTTTGGAGATGCCACAAGGCATCGAGACAATTGTGTCTCTTCCATGTTGACCCAAAAGATTTTCTTTCATTTTCTCTTTTCATTTGTCTTGTGTTTTCCTTTTGGGGGTGATCCAAGGTGTCGATACAGTCGTGTTTCTTCCATGTTGGCCTAAAAGTTTTTTCTTTGTGTTCGCTCTCTTTGTGTCATTCTTCTAGTTCTATGTGTATTTGGGGAATGATGACAGTTTTGAGCTCTCTAAAACCATTGCAACAAGAACATACTAATCCCAAATCTGTAGATATCTTATGTGTTTGGTGTTTTTCATTTTGGGGGCAACCCCTCTCTTTTCTTTTTCTCTTACATGACGTAGCTTTACTTGGAAATATATGACTTGGCATAGGGCTCTCCAAGTTAGCTCTCATGTCTTCTTCTTTTTTTGAATTTATGCTTTGCTACTTTAAAGTAATTTCTCACAAGATGGTGTTTAGAAATTTTTTTAAAGTGGGGGCATACATTGGCATTATTCTTTTACATTTTTATTTTTCATGGTTCATGGTGTAGTTTTCTTACATTATACGATGCATTTTATTCATTTGTGCTGACATTGGGTGTGATTTCCATCAAGAGAGAGATCTCTCTTAGCATATTACATTCTTATTAGTGGCTTGATGTGATGCATTTCATCCCCTAGGTTGTGAATCTTTTATTCTTCGATTGGTCCTCTCTTGGAGACATTATGCGCAATGTTCCCTAAGTTAATACCTCACATGAACTAAGCAAAAATCCTTTAAACATCCATCATTATTGCATTTGCATTTATATGGCCACCTTGCATAGCACATCTTGCATGCCTATGGATCCATCCTGTTTGTTCATGCGCTCCAAGCATACGAAGCTTTTCTTGTCTCATGAAGCTCAAAAACCATTTTTTGTGGCACCTTATTAAATTTATCAGGAGGTATAACTTTGGTATGATTTGAGTGGGTTCCCAAATAAGGCATGAATCTCCCCATAGCCACTCATGTGTGTGTTTGAGTGCATACCATCCATGAGTGTCTGTTTCTCACCTTTTTGGAGTTCTCACCTAGCAGATAGCTTGAAGTTCCATCGCCTCAGAGTGAGTATGCCTTTTTCAGAAAAAAGAACCTAGATCTGATCCACATCGCGATGGAAAAACGGTCAAAGTTTGATCCAACTCTCTTTTCTCTTTTTTTTTTTTTATCTTTGATGCTGTATGCTTGTGCTTTGTTGTTGCTCCTTATCATTCCCATGTGTGTTCTTTTGTGCCTATGTTGGTTTATCATGGGATCTTGATATTGGGGGCTTGATCACCCCTCTTGATCATTATTGTTCCATATTATTGGCATTGGTGCATTTGAACCCTTATTGAAATGTGTTTTGCTAATTTAGTGAGATTGAATCAAGTTCATCATCTCACTAAAGTGGGCGCTAAATGTAGTGTTGAAAAATGTCGTCAGGGACATTTTCACACTTGTTTGGGCCCTCCTTGTTGAATTGAGTTTAATGTCACCTTGATTTAGTGTTGTAATGTGGTTGAAACATTCACATTAGGTCTTGGGCCCTTGTGAACTAATGGATTTAAATGGTACCTTGCTAATTTTTGTGAAGTGTTGTAACAAACTATCACACTTTTCTAATGTCTTATTAATTAATTACACCTAATAAACCTCTTTTTAATCAAAATAAACATTATTTTTCCTTATTTGAAGTGTTGTAACACATTTTCAGACTTTTCTAGGCTAGTCATAATAATTGGGCTTTCTTATGCTTTAACTGGCCCCATTTTGCATCCACAAGCCTTATTTATTACATCTTTTTGAGGATAATCCTAACACCAATCAATAGCCAATCATAATTCTAGTGTTCTGGCTTATGTGGCCCATATTTAATGATCTAGGACTCATTATCCTCCTTGGGAAAAGGGGTCCCACGTAGAGCTTTTAGTCTCAAACCCATTTTTACACCTTTATAAGCACTTTTCGTTTTGGTCCCACTCATTATGCCAAATGGGACTCATTTTCCAACTTGGGTGAATGAGTCTTGTGTGGCTCAAAATTAAAATAAATTCAAATTTCTTGCAATATTTTATTCTCCTAGATCTGATGTCGGCTTGTAGTGTTGTAATTTCGGGAATTCTTGCATAATTGAGTATAAATACAAGGTTCTTTCACTCATATTTACACCTAGCAATATAATAAGAAATCAACTGTTTACAAGAGTATTCAAGAGCATTCAAGTGTCTTCAAGAGTAGATTTTCAAGCATTTTAGAGTAGCATTAAAGCATCAATCATCATGTCAGATTTTATGCATCATGTTGTTTTAGAGCTAACAATTCTGGTGTAGGATTTTGTGATTCAAGCAAGTGTTTCATTCAAGATCATCATCATTCAAGAAAGAATCAAAGTATACATCCATTTTAGGAATTACAAGCATATTTTCAGCACCTTATTGCTAGGGTTTGGTGAGTTGCAACATTGCTATTTGTTCATTGATCATTCTCCATTCTTATTTGATTTCATTTCAAGGATTGATTTCCAAAATGGGGTTTAAACAAGGAAAACCCCTATCCAGTAACCCCACAATATTTTCTCCTCTCATTTTGTGTATGCTTTGTAGGTCTAGGTTGTAGATTTATTAAGGAGCAAGATTGGAGAAAAGTTGCGAGTCATTCAAAGTTGTCAAAGTTGTCATCAAGCCTACGAGAACCTTGGAGAAGACCTATAGGTTGCAATTCAGAGATTTGGATCCATAAATCACTCAGGAAGGACAGAGTAATCAAAGAAGAGTAGTATTAGATTTTGAAGTTGTAGAAATTCCCAACTAGACTGATTCACCACTTTTGGTGAATGAGTCCCAATTCTAGTCAATTTTTAGGATTTTGCAAATTAAGATACCCTTTTGTTTGAAACCTATTCCTACATAATTTTCCAGAAAATGGAGTGATTCACCCAACTTGGAAAATGAGTCCTAGTCAACAATAAAGTCAAAGTTTCTAGTGATTCAAACCTTTATTTAGACATCTCCAATTTCCTAGGTGCACACCTTCCTATCTTCAGTTTTTTGTTTCATTTCATTCACTTTTTTAGGTCATTTAGTGTTAGTTTTCATTCAATTAGGGTTTTACATTTCATCTTGCATTTCATTATCTTGTCCAAGTATAAAATTAGTGGTGAACGCATTATTAGATCATATTTATCCCTTAGAACAACCCTCTTACAAGATCTCTTTCTCTTTTGCATTGAGATCTCAAGGGTTTTTTCTTGAGTGAAAGTTAGTGAAAATTTCCCTTTTAGGTCCCAAACCCTAAGAGAGAAAGCAAAACAATTTTCCACCTTTCATTTTGGTGAACCTACATTTAGAACATTTCATTTTCTATTTCATATTGCTCATCTGATCCTTTTTTGTAAAGTGTGAAGGCTCTACTAGATGGTTTCCTCCTGGTTTCTTTTAATACTAGCAAAGATTGCTCTCAAGTTCTTTTGGGTGGCCCCTAGTTTTTTGGTAGGGCTTTCATTTTCCTTCAATACAGGGTGGTTGGGTTTAATTCTTTTCAAATAAATTTTGTCCCTATTTGGGTTTGTCTCCCTAAGTTCCCTTTGGAATTCTGGGATGAAGATATTTTTTAGGGCATTATTGATTCTTTTGGTCAGTTGATTACCATTGCTAATGCTACAAGAAATAGAACAAGTTCTATGTACATTAGATTTAGGGTTTGTGATGAGATTGGTTAGAAGTTTCCCAACACTATCAATTTGTGCTCTAGGCTTGGGGATTGGAATCAAACTCCACATTACATTTTTTTGTAGTAGTACCACTTCCATAGTGATGGAACCTTTTCATCATTATGCCATGTTGTCCATGATAAGATGCATTACTATATGGATGCCATGTTTGAAGGCTACTCTATTGATAAGGGGAAGGTGATGGATCCTTACCATGGTCCCTTTGGTAATGATAGCATTTATTGCAAGGTTAAGTGAAACCTTGATGTAGAGATTGGAATCCCTTTGAATGAGGCTCACTTCAATGGTAGGTTTCTTCATTCGGCCTCTCCTTTGAGGGATTTGTTGAATTTTGGATTTAAATCACTGTGTTGGCCTTGTTTTGGATTTTTTCCATCTTAGGTGTGTTTTGGGCTTGTCTTTTGTTGTTTTGGTTCCTTTTCTATATAGTTGTTATATAATCAGTAGCTTGCTTTGGTTGATAGTGGTACTTTCCTGCCTCACTTCTTGTGATTCTTGCTTTTAGCAGTCTCACTTTTTATGAGCCTCCTCTCTTTTTCCTCAATGGATGATTTGTAATGGGCACTAGCCCTTCTAGTCTTAACATAATAAAACTATATTGTAATACTTCTTTTGATTTGATAATATGTTGTGTAGGTTTTTTATCCTAAAAGATTTCTCCCACATAAATTGGTGTTTTTTGGTATTTTATCTCTTTGACATTTAATTTGTCTACTATTTGTAATAATTTAGGATCACATTTTAAATATCTTGTATAGCACTCCCTTCAATAATTGTGTAGGAATTTGTTTGTAGAAGCCACACTTCCTTACATAGAAACCATCTCCTATGACTTCATAAAAGAAGTACATAAGAAAATGACATGATGAATGGGATCCCACCAAGGGATGAACATATAAAAGAACTTTATTTCCCAATAAATTCTCACAATAATCCATATCCCTACATAACATACGACATTCATAAATGAAACACTTCATTATTTTGTTTGAGAAAGAGATTTTTTTTTTTTAATAATTTCAAGTTTTGTGTTTCTTTAAAAAAAATTAAATTAAACATTAAAATTCAATATTTTCAACATTTCCCTTGTAGAATTAAATGAAATGAAATGTTCACTCTTTTAGGAACACATATTTTTTTAAAAAAAATTCCATAGCTTTTGTGTAAAAGGAATCTTCTAAAATAAAGTCAAGTGGGGAATGTTGAATTGATTCAAAATCAATCTAACAATCCACCAACTTAATATTTAATATAAAAGGAAATTTCAATGCATCCACTCAAGGTGGTTATGACCAAACAACACAAAGGAAATGCATAACCAAATAAAATATAGTCACTTACCTTTATTCAAAGAATATTAGGAAAGGAGAAGAGTAATGGAGGGTTTAGAGGTTATTCACCCATCTTTTCCATACAATACAAATCCTAAATATAATTTCATATTGTCCGAAAACTCCCACATCAATAAATATAGAGGAAGCAATAATAAACGCTAACACAATTGTCTAAAAATCATCGTGCCTAGCAAATTGCAATCCTCCTTTTTTCACACTCAAGAGATGAAGAATAGAATATAGAAGGAAGGGAAAGGAAGGACCCAATTTTTTTCCATAAAATCCAATTCCCTAATGATGTATTTTCCCCTTTTTTTTAATTTAATTTAATTTATTTTCTTTCTTTTTTGACAAATAATAACATAAAATAATTTTGTAGAATGAATTTTATGACCTTTTGAAAATACATGAGTATTTCATTTAAATAATATAATTTGAAGAATAATAAAATAATTACTTTTTTCATGATAAAATAACATCACTTTATGATTAACATACGATTCATCTAATCAAGAAGCATTAAAATATTTTGTAGAAACTATAGAAATAAAAATTAGCAAATTGCAAAAAAATATTTATTTTACCAATACACAATAATTTTTAAAAATAATTAAATAAACATGATTACAAAAGTTGACAAAATTAAAGAAAATGATTGAATAAAATAATTCACAAGAGTTTTTCTTTTTTTTAACAAATATGTAAACATATTTATGAGATTTTGCATGACTCAATAATCCATAATCAAAAAATTTGGATTTTGGTTCATGGTCCATGAAGGTACATATTGGAGCTCAACTTTAAGAGAGGGGGGAAGATAAAACACAACACATGTACCCAAGCTCATTGTGTCAAATTAGTCGTTATGTAGTGAAACATATGCTTGCACATTGAAGGAAAATATTGGGTGTACCTATCCAATACTAAATACCTAAGAAAACTTACACATATCAACCAATTAGATAATATCAAAAACTACATCCACTAAAATTTACATAATACTAGCATAATTCAAATATGAATATGCTTTAAAAAATCACAATGGCAAAGTTGAAAACAAAAATCATAAGAAAAATCAAATTTCAAAAGGAAAATATTAAAGCCTAACATTTTTTATCACACTTGCATAAAAATCCCATATATCTATGTAAAAATCTACATCTAATACACACACCTTGATGCCAATCCACAAGAACATCATCAACACATGCCATAGTAGTAATCAAAACACAAAGGGAGTCCAAACATATACATATACATCCAAAATGTGTGATACATACACCATGATGACAATACAAGAATAACATCAGTGAAAGGTTTTGTAAACTATAAAAAATCCAAAATACAAAACCTCATTGATAATGTACATTGAGAGCAACCCAAAGCATCATGTTTATATATAAATAAAATAAAATAATACTATAAGATATAAAGAACATAATAAAAGCACCTTGTACCAAATATAATATTCTAAATGAACTAACATGGAAGGAAAATATGTTACTAGGAATTACAAAGGACCTTCATAAGAACATATTTTGTATTAAGGACCTTCACCTAAAGAAAAAAAAGTTTCATTTAAAAACTTTACCTTTGATCAATAGTCACTTCTTATATTTATTTTTCACATGAACACTTAAAATGGGAGAAATGACCTTCTATTGAATCCCCTTCATTGCAACCCTACTTACATTTGCTAGATGTTTTAGCTTCAAATGAAGGAGGTCTTTATTTGAATATGCTCAACAAATTTTTACCTTCCCAACACCCATTTTCATGCCTCATCCCATATGTGGTATACACCTTAATGCTATCAACTAGGTTGATTTATGTATTATAATATAGAATGGGTCATCAAAGCTATGGAAGAAGATGTGGCTTAAGAAATATTTTAATGTATTTAACTATGGAAGCCTCCTTATCAGAAGTAAAGTTGAAAGAGTATCACCTTCCAATCAATTCTTGTCACATCTACAATTGAATATACCAATTGCTTGTTGTTTAAAGTATTTTGAAAGCTTTTGATTATAAAAATGTGTTTCTTATGTGTTGTGGTGATGTCTTTTCTTTTAGTTTATCTTTCAATGATAAAGTGTACATAAATTCATCTCATATCATTGATTGGTCTCCTTGCTAACATCAATTAGTATAATTTTGAATTTTCTCAAAGTAGTTATTAATTTTTAGCTTTGGAAGTTAAGAAATTAAGCTAATTTTTCTAAAGAGGATATTAGTTGTAGTTTATCATTGATCAAAAAGACCAATTTGGTTTCCTCTATTTAATATCATATTCAAGCTCAAGTAGGAGTGGTTCTAGAATTGAAACATATAAGATTAACTTAATGATTTGGGGAGACCCTTGTGCACTATGAGCTAGGTGTTGTCACATGTTGTTGGTCATGGCCACCATGCTTAAAGTTATTCATGGAAGCAACCATAGCCTCTCTTATAGTCATGGAAATTTCTCACCACTATCAGTGGAATTTGGGTGGTGAAAGTTGTGGTTATAAACTCGCATTCAACTATGAATCTTAAAAGTAAGAATATGTAGTCAATATTAAATCTACCACTATAATATGGTATTTTCATCCCCTTAACATAAAAAATAAAATGATTTTTTGAGATTGATGAATGAATTCAAATATGCTAGATGAACACATCCATTAGTCATTCCCTCACTACTATTTAACATAACAACTTATAATCAATTGATACTTATAGTATTTTAATATAAAATTTTATAAATATAAAATTATTAAACCATAAATACTAATCAACTATTTTTAGTTTAAACCGTTTAAATACTTTTCCATAAACTTATATACTTCAAATTAAATGTGTTTCCAATTAAAAATATATTTAAATTATTTTCATTAGCTTTATAATTATATTACAAAGAAGATTATAAAAACTAATAAACTTGTTTCCTCCATCCATATCAAAGTGACAAAAAGGACCCAAAACTTCTAGAACCACGTGCATGACAATTATTTTAAAATTCAAATATTCTCTATTATTAATTAATGGACTCCATTTTTTAGGGTCAAAATTTGAGAACTCTACATCTACTGTCCACCCCACGTATTATGTTGGCTAGTTGCCTATGGTCCAAGCCAAACATTGATTCTAAATTTACAAAAGTCCTCCAAAATTTATTAAAAAAAATATTGAAGTAGGAGATATTTTTTAGTGTGTGGAGTTCTGATATTATTATCAGAATTTCACAACAGGGTGTCATAACCCCTCAATACATTGATAATTATTTTGCATGACCCCTAGCCCCAATGTAATTTGGACTAGGGGTGGAACTTTAGACTCCAATGTGTGGATATATGTATCAGTGTGTGTGTGTGTGTGTGTGTGTGTGTGTGTGTGTGTGTGTGTGTGTGTGTGTGTGTGTGTGTGTGTGTGTGTGAGTTAAATGCAAACCTTAATGTTACTGTTATTAAATGTGATTGTCAATCTTATTATGTTTAAATTTAAAGCATGAAATGTTTGGATTAATCTGGACTAATGATTTGGCTATTGTATTTGTGTGAGGATTTTCGTTCGATGTAAGTACTAGGGGTGCAAAGTGAGGTGGATTATGTGGTTCCATTAGTTGAGAGAAAGATAAATGGTATGTCATTCCAGAGTTAGACCTTTCTTGTGGTTTTTGTCACTTTGAGGTTCATTCTACCTAGGATTTTGATATATATATTATTGCTATAGTTATTTGTTCTGGCTAAGTAAAGCCAATAGGTTCAGTTAAAATATTTCAACTATTTGACATTGCTTAAGTGGTGAATTTATTAAAAGTCTATGAATAAAAAGATAAAAATAAAAATAAATAAATTCATAAGAGTAAAATAAAATAAAATAAAATAAATAAGGTTAAATAAGAAAATAATAAAATATATAAGGAATAGCTACCAATATTAAAGTGAAAAAAAATTAAGGCAAAGAAATAATAATAGTTTCCTTTCACCTATGATATAAAATAAAGGTTGGAAACTCCCACCGAAAAAATAAAATGAAAGAGAAGAAATAAAGCTTTCATCGAGTGAATCAGGAAAGAAAGGAGGATGTAGGAAAAAAAAATGAGATGCTTTCATGAGAGAGGAAGGGCATCATAGAACAGCAGAGCATGGAGGCTATCAGAAACTTTGACCAAGGAAAGGAAGAAGCGTAGCTGGGTGAGGAAGCAGAGTAAAAAAAAAGGACATTAGAACATTTTTAAGCCAGACAACCCCTGCAGTTGAAAAATGATGGGATGAAGCTTGAATTCCATGCCATGGAGAACCACGGCCATCTCATCTTTAAAAACATCTGGAAACATTTCATTTTTTGAAAGGAAAAAATCAGGGAAAAAGAAGAAGGATGAGGTGCACAACATAAGTGTGTGTTGGTGGTGACTATGGTTGAGTATTGCTTATTCAAGGCATCTTATTCTTAGGTGCAAGCTTTCTTTTTTATTTGTAGTTATTACTTTTTGTTGAAAGTTGGAACCCTTATGCAATTTCCTTTTTGTACGATTACTCTGTCATTTGAGAATTTTGGGGAAACATTTGTTGTCTCACACGCAAGGCTTGCATCTTACTTATAATGGTAGAGAAATTTCTTACTCTATTAGCTAACTGGATTTATATTATAATATATATTTATTTAATTAGCTTCCTTGATCCATTCAACCACAGCCACTCTATGGGGCTTGCTTTTCCAAATTATTTACCAGACATTATGTTGGGTATAGGCTCTTGTTGAATGTGAAGTGTAGAAATATTATGTTGTACAGAAGAGTTAATGGTGTTCTTTTAAATTTGATTTATAAAAAAACATAATATAGGGTAAAAGAATCGGTGAAATTGCTTCCAAGCCCATCCAATACTTTGTTTTGGGCATTATTTTTAGGGCAGCCCCTACATCAATAAAACCACCTCATACTACCATTAGAATCTTGTTACATTGTTGTGCATATATACTGCCATTAAAATCATGTTACATTGTTGTGCATACATACTGCCTTTAAAATCTTGCTGCTGCATACTAATGAAACCTACTTTGTTGTGCATGCATATTGCTATGACAAGTATGGATGTCCATACATATTTCTAAAACAAACATTGTTGGAAAATTCACACAATTGTGCAAACATATTGATGTTGCAAGTCTTCTTGTTCATACGTATTGTTGATACATCTTATTGTCATGTATACATGGTTGTTTATCCATATTGTTGTGACAATATTTTTGTTACAAACAAATTACTTTAATATATCTTATTGTCGCATATACTTGTCTGTATAAACACATTCTCGAGTCAAACTTGTTGTTACACACAAATAGTTGATACATCTTGTTGCCACATACACTTGATAGTACACACTTATTGTTGGGATAAATTTTGGCTATTGTTGTCACTTGCTGATACAAACTAAGGTGGGTTTTTTTGTTGCTATAAACATAATATGTTGCATATAGTATTCAATGGGGCATAACTAGAAAAACATGCATTTCGTTAAAGATAAGTATCAGCTGGGAATGCATAGCAATCAACTCTTATAGTTGCCAATTTGTGTAGTGTAAAAGTTAAAAGGAAAGTATGAAATTTGGAATGGACAATATATTTTATCTTTGGAACTCTAGGATTAGCCATAAATGAGTAGATAGGTAGAGTATCCAGATAACAACTTGAGGTTTCCTATGATTTATTTCTAAACTTTTCTTGATATTAGGTCCATCAGAAGCTAGCAATCTCCTTGAGAATATATATATATATCATTGTTGAATAACTTGGTAAACTTCTCTTATATAATATTGTTCTTTAAAATTTAATGGCGTGATTTTCTAAAACATTAAGAGTTGTTTAAGTCTGTGCAATAAATGGATAATAAGATAGATTATAGTCTTACGTAAATCTTCTCATTACCATTTACTCGGTACGCTGATAAGACATGCATCCATCCACCTAATTATAGCTTATATGATTGGTTGATTGATACGACAGTCTTACAAGACTTATCTGTGGCATTATGAGAATGTAGCCCTTATGAGTCCATGCATTAGGAACATTCCTAAAGTGTAAAATGAATTAGAACATCTTTGTAATAGGAAAAAGAGTGATTTTTCCAAACATGGCTGCAATCTAGATGGAATCTACTAAGCTTGGGTTGGGAACTAGTTTCTAGTCTAGTGTTAAGCCTGAGCTAAGGTATAGTACTTGCTCGAGATGGACAGTAGTCTAGGAGTAGTACTAGGCTTGAGATGGATAAAAGACTACGGGAAATACAATTCTTGAGATGAATCATAGTCTAGGGGCAGTGCTAAGCTCGATATGGATGGTGGTCTAGGGGAAACACTAAGCTCGAGATGGATAGTAGTCAAGGGGCAGCACTATGCTTGAGATGGACAAGATTCTAGAAGTGGTACTACGCTTCGGATGGTCATTAGTCTAGGAGCAACTATGCCAACAATGGTTTCCTTAGTTTGCTTAGCTAATAGATGGACAACATAAAGGAATATTTCCAACAAGCTAAAGTAGGTAGAAATAACCATCTGTGTAATCCCTATAGTTGTGAAACAAATTATAAACTTATTATTGTTAGGTGCACCTTGAGAAGAGGGTCACTAGGATGCCATATCTGCACGTAACCTTAAGGGTTGGAATGAAAAATCTCTCTCTCTCACTACGAGCCACATAATTCACTTGGAGGAGTGGATAGGGTTTGAATCCACTTTGGTTGGGATCAACTTTCACCCCACCACGAGCAAAGTAAGTGGGGATGCGTAGATAACTCAAACTCAACCATGAAGGTATGTACAGGCTAGTTAGTAGCTTCCTTATGGTTTAAGGCAACAAGTTCTACTTGTGGTTTATGTAACTGACATGATATTATAATGCTTAAGCTGATCTCCATTATTGTTTAAATGATTCTAACCTTCTAAGTGATCCTTCTTGCATGATGAAGAGAAGAAAAAAAATTGTGCATAAATTCTCTTCTTCATTGGGGCTATTTTTACATTGGTATCAAAGCTTAGAACTCGACACTAGGACCTAGGTGCTCTCTCTCTTTCATTGTACTAATATGACTATTTGGTAATGACAGTCATGGGTCAATGGAAGCAAGGAAAGGGGAAGAACGACTCAAGGAAACATCCCCAATGAAATAACCTAGAAGGATCAAAGACCACTACTACTGCATGGCCAAAAACCAAAACTGAAATCAAAACCATGTTTGACATAGAGCCATTGGCAGAGACTATGAAGTGACTAAAAATCTAGAAGGGAAAGCAAATGGAAAAACCATATGATAGTCATGAACCACCTAAGGGATGCCCTCAACCAAAGCCAAAAACCAAACCCTCAGCTATTAGTGACTTCCCTTTTGGTTGTGGAAGCAATGATCCAATCCTCTCTAAGGAAGCAATAACAGAATACAATTGTGTCCATGCTAATATGTCTGTAACTATGGGGACCTTTGATGAGGAAGAACTCGAAGAGGAGGAGGCACCTACTCTATAACTGAAACTATGTAAAAGATGATGAACTAATATGAAATAAACATTGTCTCTCTCTTTTGTAAAAGTTTCCAACTATTAATGATATATATATATATATAGACTTATATATGCTTATTTGAGTATGTGTAGGATCATGATGGGCCAAAAAGTGGCGATATGATGGGTATGTGTAGGGTATGTGGCTGATGAATTTTTACCTAAAATTGATGAAATGAAAAGGGTTTTAAAGGAGATTCTAAGCTTTCCACCAATATAAATTATTCTTTACTTTGAATTTAATAAATAATTATTATTCATTTTCTATTTGAATTATGACTAAAGTCCGATTGATAGCTGATTGAAAAACATCTATAGCTTTCAAACGGTATCACATTTTTTGCATTTGAAACATACGTCATTCTATGCTTCACATACTATAAGATTAAAAAATGAAAAATTGAATTTCATGAAGTTTTGACCAAGTTAAGGTGGTCATAAATACAAGTTTTTATATTTTTTAAAAGTTGTAATAAAAAATTCATAATTAATTATTTACTTGGAAAAAAATTACAAAAAAAATCCATCACATCGGGACATGAGTCCTCTAATTATATCTAAAATATTATAAAAAAATATTATCATTTTATTTTAGTTAGGGTAGTCAGACATACACCTACTTCTTATTTTTTCCCTGAAATTTAAGTACTGCTTGCATTGAAATTTCAAAATTTCACCAAATATATATATATATTTTTAAATAAACCTAGTAGTTTAGAAACTAAATTCAATTTTCTACCTGGATTCTATTCTTACATATTTTTGAAATAATATAGATAAATTATTCAAATTTTTATGTCAAGTTGCCTAACTCTGATATTTCTAAAAATTTTGCCACTTAAGGACCTGTTTTTTCCATGATGATCCTGCACATACCCATTTATCAAGGTGTTATGGTGAATGAGAATGGAATATTTAATGATGTGAATGTTATGTTGAGTATGAATTTCTCCTTGATTCTAAGATAAGATTTAAATAAAATAACATGAGTATGAATTTTTCCTTGATTCTAAGACAAGATTTAAACATAATAACAAAGACACATAAGTAACACTCTCCTTTCCTTCACAAAACCAAAAAAAATCAATGAAGTGAACTTTGAGAAGGGGAACAAGCCCTAGCCTCACCGAAATGTTGTGTGCAAGTAGGGGTGCATCGTCTCCACCTCCTACCATACCTAAAAGAGTTACAAGATGAATTAAATGCACTTTGTGCAAAAATAACATCACAGGAGCAGAAAATTGAGAAACTAACAAGGCAAAAGGAGAAAGGCACTAACCACAACACTGGCCTAGGAACTAATCACAACACTGGCATTGGAATGGAAGAGTCAGACAGGAAGCACAATGTGAATACAAGTCAAGAACATGAGAGCAGCTCCAGAATTCCCACCTACAGTCACTCTCGATCAAAGTCACAGTGAGGAGTGGGAAAGGACCCACTAATTTGAGAATTGAAGAAAGTGAAAGCCCCTAAGTTTGATGGGACTAGGGGTGTGGATGTCATTGAAGCATGGCTCATTGGAATGAACAAGTATTTTGGGTTGATAGAATTAAGTTCCAACACTAAGGATAGGATTTCCATTTATCACCTAGAAGGAGAAGCCTCGCTTTGTTGGGAACATTTGGAAAATATCAAAAAATATGATATCATTCAACTAACTTGGGACAAGTTCACCAAGAAACTTTGCAAGGAGTACCTTTCTCCTCATCATAGAGACCAAAAGATGACTAAAATCTATTCACTGTGCCAAGGGGGAATGATGGTAGTTGAGTATAAGTCCAAATTCATGAGCTTACTCTGTCATGTGCCTAATATGAAGGAAGAAGAGGATAAAGTGAATAAGATATTCTTGGGATTGAATAAGAATATTTTGTATTCAACCAAGCTCACTTGACCTAAAAGCTTAAACTAGGTAGTGGAGGTAGCTTTGGTTGCTAAAGAAAAGCATAAGAGCAAGTAGGAGTGCAAACAAAAGCCATATTCCTCCAACCACTCCAATAACAAACATAGGGGTAATCAAGAAGCTAAAGCTAAAGGGAAGGCTTGTCGATATACTAAGAGGGGCTGAAATTATAGGGAGAATCATGGGCTATAAGGTCAAAAGGATAAAGGAGACAAGAGGCAAAAATCATTAAGGCATGAGGCACAAGGTAATTCCAAGAGAAGTAGTGAGGAAAAAAAGGGACTAGCGAATGGATGTTGGACATGCAAAGGTGACCATTATATGAGTGAGTGTCCCAAGGATCCAAACAAAAACACCAAACCCACTGTAAGAATTTATGCAAGCGTGGATAATCGTCAAGCGGATCAGCAAGCTCCATTGATAGAACTTCAAGGTATACTTCTCATCAAACCCATTTCTATTCTGGCAGACTTAGGAGCCACAGATAGTTTTATTTCCTCCCATGCTATTCAAAAATGTAAAATTGATCATAAGAGTCTTAGTAGAGAGGAGATGGAGGTTGAGTTTGGGTCGGGTAAGGAACAAAAGATCAAATCTTTCCTACAAGGAGCTGAGATTGACCTAGGAATTATAAGGACCAAGGTGGATTTATGGGTCACTCCATTAGGGTCTTATGATTTAATCCTTTGGATGGATTGGTTCCAAAAGCACCAAGCTAAGTTGGATTGCTACAACAAGAAGATTGAATGTCTAGATGACCAAGGGAGGTTAGTGGTTCTTCAGGGAATTAGGAGAACTGTGGTGGTAAGAATGATCTCAGGAATGCAAGTGAAAAGAGCAGTGAGGAAGGGTAGTAAAATTTATCTAGTAAAGGTAGAATAGGGTAATGATGATCCTTCACCTAGCATTGAAGACCATCCCATTCTCCAAAAGTACCATGATATCTTTCTTGAAGAGTTTCCAATATTACCTCCTAAGTGACGAATGAACTTCACAATAGATCTAGTACCAGGGGCCGAGCCTATCTCAAAAGCCCCCTATAGAATGAACACTACTTAATTACAAAATCTTAAGATGCAGTTGCAAGATGTAATGGAGAAAGGCTTGATACAACCTAGTGTATCTCCTTGGGGAGCTCCGGTGTTCATTAAGAAGAAGGATGGAACACTAAGGTTGTGCATCGATTACCAGATATTGAACAAGGTAACCAATCGAAATAGATATCCCCTACCTAGAATTGATGACTTATTTGACCAAATGAAGGGAGCTGTAATATCCTCCAAGATAGATTTAAGGTCAGGTTATCACTAGTTAATAATGAGGGAAGAAGATATTCCAAAGACAACCTTCAGAACTAGGTATGGCCATTATGAATTTTTGGTGGTGCCTTTTGGCCTAACAAATGCCCCCTCTACTTTCATGAGCCTCATGAACCATGTTTTCCATGACTACTTGGAAAAATTTGTGCTAGTGTTTTTGGATGCAGACATTTTAATCTACTCTAAAACTTTGCAAGAGCATGAGGAGCATTTAAGAATAGTATTGCAAAGGTTGAGAGATCATAAATTATATGGGAAATTTTCCAAATGTTCTATCTTTCAGCCTAAAGTGCACTATTTGGGACATATTATATCAGCCCAAGGAATTGCAGTGGATCCATCCAAGGTGCAAGCAATTGTAGAATGGCCTATTCCTAAAAATGTGACTGAAGTAAGAAGCTTCATGGGTTTGGCAGGATACTATCGATAGTTTGTAGAGAACTTCTCCAAGATAGCTAACCCCATATCCTCCCTTCAATGAAAGGGAAAGAAGTTTGCATTCCAGAAGTTGAAGGAAGCTCTTACCATCGCACCAATTTTGCAAGTGCCTAATCTGGATAAAGAATTTATAGTTTGGACGTATGCTTCATTGGATGAGTTAGGTGGAGTGCTAATGCAAAATGGGCAAGTGATTGCCTTCGATTCTTGGAAATTGAAGGATCACGAGCTCAACTATCCCACCCATGACTTGGAGTTGGTGGCAATCATGGATGCCTTAAAGGTATGGAAACACTAAATTTGGTAGAAAGACCTTTCAAACTAAACACTGATCATAAGGGACTCCAATATCTATTCACCCAACCAGATTTGAATACACGCCAAAGTAGGTGGTTAGAATTCTTAAGCAACTATGAGACAGATTTCTCATATGTTAAACGAAAAGAAAACCATGTCGCAAATGCTTTAAGTCAAAGGGATAAACTAGTTGCAATCTCACAACAAAAATTCGAGTTGCAAGAAAAGATTAAGCAAATGCAGGAACAAGATCTCTTTTGTCAGCAAAAGAGGTTAGAAGTACAAGGGATTAATTTAGTTGAGTACCATGTGGGAAAATATGGAATCCTTTATTATTTGAACTGAATTTATGTGTCGGAAGAGGGTGGTTTGAGAACAAAAATTCTCGCAGAAGGCCATAATGTGCCTTATCGAACACATCCTGGGGTGACTAAGATGTATACAAACCTAAAAAGTCATTAATTTTGGCCAGGAATGAAAAAGGAAATATCTTGCCATGTCGCCAAATGTCTTGAATGTCAACAAGTTAAGGCAGAGCACTGTCATCCTACGGGAACACTATATCCTCATGATATACCACATCATAAGTGGTTGGTAATGTCCATGGATTTTGTGATAGGACTGCCTAAAACTCGACATCAACATGATAGTATATTAGTGGTGGTTGATAAACTAACCAAGGCAACACACTTCATACTAGGCAATGTGAAGGATGATGCCGCACTTTTGGCTAAAAGATTCATAAAGGAAGTCATTAGGCTTCACGAGATACTTGAGGTAATCATTTTGGATATAGGGATAAGTTGTTTACATCCAGGTTTTGGACCTCTCATATGACCACATTAGGAACCAAACTTAATTTCAGTACCACTTACCACGCTAAAACGGACGGCCAGACCAAAAGAGTTAACCAAGTTATGGAGGACATGCTCAGAATGTACACCATTGATCAGCCCACTAAGTGGGAAGAGTATTTTCTGCTAGTAGAATTTGTATATAACAATTCATATCATTCTTCCATCCAAATGGCACCTTTTGACGCATTGTATGGTAAAAAGTGCAAAATGCCTATAGGCTGGGAAAATTTAGAGAATCAAGTAACTATAGGGCTAGAACTTCTTCAAGAATATGACACTCAAGTGAAAATTATAAGAGAAATATTGAATGAGGTTTCAGATCATCAGAAAAGTTATGCTGATACCAAGTGAACACCAAGAGAATTTTTAGTAGGAGACAAGGTGTTCCTATGTGTCAAACTGCATAAAAGCTCAATAAAGTTTGGAAAGTCTACTAAACTAGCTCCACGATGCCTAGGGCCATTCAAGATACTTGAGAGGATTAGTCGTGTAGCTTACTAACTAGCTCTTCTACCATCTCTCTCTCACATACACAATGTATTCCATGTATCCTTGCTTAAGAAATATGCAGCTGATCCCTCACATGTAATTGATTGGTAGGCACTACAAGTAGAAGACACTGGAGATATCCACTTTGAACCGCTCACAATCATAGACATGAATAATCTACAATTGTACAATAGAACTATTCAGCAAGTTAAGGTCCTATGGGACCAATATGGGGAAGAAGGAGCTACTTGGGAAGATGAAAATGTAATGAAACTAGAATATCCATACTTGTTTAATTAGGCTGAGCCGACTTAATCCTAAGGGGGGGAGTATGCCATAAGCCCTCAATACATTGATAATTATTTTGCATGGCCCCTAGCCCCAATGCAATTTGGACTAGGGGTGGAACTGTAGACTCCAATGTGTGGATATATGTATCAGTGTGTGTGTGTGTGTGTGTGTGTGTGTGAGTTAAATGTGAACCTTGATGTTACTATTATTAAATGTGATGGTCAATCTTATTATGTTGTTTAAATTTAAAGCATAAAATGTTTGGATTAATGTGGACTAATGATTTGGTTGTTGTATTTGTGTGAGGATTGTCATTGGATGTAGGTACCAGGGGTGCAAAGTGAGGTGGATTATGTGGTTCCATTGGTTGAGAGAAAGATAAATGGTATTTCATTCAAGAGTTAGACCTTTCCTATGGTTTTCATCACCCCAAGGTTCAATCTACCTAGGATTTTGGTATATATATTATTGCTATAATTATTTGTTCTGACTAAGTAAAGCCAATAGGTTCACTTAAAATATTTCAACTATTTGAAATTGCTTAAGTGGTGAATTTATTAAAAGTCTATGAATAAAATGGTAAAATTAAAAATAAATAAATTCATTAAAGTAAAATAAAATAAAATAAAATAAATAAGGTTAAATAAGAAAATAATAAATTATATAAGGAATAGCTACCAATATTAAAGTGAAAACAAATTAAGGAAAAAATATATATTTTCCTTTCATCTATGATATAAAATAAAGGCTGGAAACTCTCATCGAAAAAATAAAATGAAAGAGAAGAAATAAATCTTTCATCGAGCAAATGAGGAAAGAAAGGAGGGCACAAGAAAAAAAATGAGATGCTTTCATGAGAGAGGGAGGGAAGCATAGAACAACAAAGCAGGGAGGCTATCAGAAACCTCGACTAAGGAAAGGAAGAAGTGTAGCAGGGTGAGGAAGGAAAGGAAAAAAAAAAGGACATCAAAACATTTTAAGCCTAGCGACCCCTGCAATTGAAAAATGGCAAGATGAAGCTTGAATGTCACACGAAGGAGAACCACGCCCATCCCATCTTTAAAAACATCTGGAAATATTTCATTTTTTGCAAGGAGAAAATTGTGGAAAAAGAAGAAGGAAGAGGTGCGCAACAAAAGTGTGTGTTGGTGGTGACTAGGGATTGAGTATTGCTGATTCAAGGCATCTTATTCTCAGGTGCAAGCTTTCTTTTTTATTTGCAGTTATTATTTTCTGTTGAAAGTTGAAATCCTTATGAAATTTCCTTTTTGTATGGTTACTTTGTCATTTGATAATTTTGGGGAAATACTTGTTGTCTGACACACAAGGCTTGCATCTTACTTAGAATGGTAGAGGACTTTCTTACTATGTTAGCTAACTGGATTTATAGTATTATATACATTTATTTAATCAGCTTCCTTGATCCATTCACCCTCAACCACTTTATGGGCTTGCTTTTCCAAATCGTTTACCAGACATTATGTTGGGTATAGGCTCTTGTTGAATGTGAAGTGTAGAAATATTATGCTCTACAGAAGAGTTAATGGTGTTCTTTTAAATATAATTTATAAGAAATTATAAAATAGGGTAAAAGAGTTGGTGAACTTGTTTCCAAGCCCATCAAAGACTCTATTTTGGGCATTATTTTTGGGACGGCTGCTACATCAATATAGCCACCTCACACTACCATTAGAATCTTATTACATTGTTGTGCATACATACTTCCATTAAAATCATGTTATATTGTTGTGCATACATACTACCTTTAGAATCTTGCTGCTGCATACTGATGAAACCTACTTTGTTGTGCATGCATATTGTTTTGTCAACTTTGGTTGTTCATACATATTGATGAAACAAACATTGTTGGAAAATTTACACGATTGTGCATACATATTGATGTGGCAAGTCTTGCTATTCATACGTATTGCTGATATATCTTATTGTCACATATACATGGTTGTATATCCATATTGTTGTCACAATCTTTTTGTTACAAACATGTTACTAATACATCTTATTGTCACATATACTTGGCTGTATAAATACATTGTCATGTCAAACTTGTTGTTACACACAAATGGTTGATACATCTTGTTGCCACATACACTCGACAGTGCATACTTACTGTTGGGACAAATTTTGGCTATTGTTGTCACTTGTTGATACAAACTAAGGTGGGTTTTTCTACTGCTATAAACAAAATATGTTGCATATAGTATTCAATGGGGCGTAACTAGAAAAACATGCATTTTGTTATAGACAAGTATTAGCTGGAAATGTGTAGTAATCAGCGCTTATAGTTGCCAATTTGTGTAGTGTAAAAGTTAAAAGGAAACTGTGAAATTTGGAATGGACAATATATTTTATCTTTGGCACTCTAGGATTAGCCAGTAATGAGTAGATAGGTAGAATATCCAGATAACAACTTGAAGTTTCCTATGATTTATTTCTAAACTTTTCTTGAAATTAGGTCCATCAGAAGCTATCAATCTCCTAGAGAATATATATATATATATATAGAGAGAGAATATATATATATATATATATATATATATATATATATATATTCAAAAAATATCATCATTGAATAACTTGGTAAACGTCTCTTGTATAATGTTGTTCTTTAAACTTTAATGGTCTGATTTTCTCAAACATTAAGACCTGGTAAGGTTTATGCAATAAATGGATAATAAGCTAGAGTCTGGCCATAGGTAAATCTACTCATTACCATTTGCTCGGTAGGCTGATAAGACATCTATCCATCCACCTAATTATAGCCGATATGATTGGTTGATTGATATGGCAGTCTTACAAGATTTACCAGTGGAATTATGAGAATGCAGCCCTTATGAGTCCATGTATTAGGAACATTCCTAAAGGGTAAAATGAGTTAGAACTTCTTTCCAATAGGACGAAGAGTAATTTTTCCAATCATGGCTGCAATCCGGATGGAATCTACTAAGCTTGGGTTGGGAACCTATTTCTTGTCCAGCGCTAAGCCTGAGCTAAGGTATAGTACTTGCTCGAGATGGACAGTAGTCCAGGAGTAGTACTAGGATTGAGATGGATAAAAGACTAGGGGCAATACAATGCTTGAGATGGATCATAGTCTAGGCACAGTGCTAAGCTCGAGATGGACAGTGGTCTAGGGGCGACACTAAGCTCGAGATGGATAGTAGTCTAGGGGTAGCACTATGCTCGAGATGGACAAGAGTCTAGAAGCGGTACTACACTCGGGATGGTCATTAGTCTAGGAGCAACTACGCTAACAATGGTTACCTTAGTTTGCTTAGCTAATAGATGGACAGCAGGAAGGCATATTCCCAACAAGCTGAAGTAGGCAGAAATAACCACCTGTGTAATCCCTATAGTTGTTAAAGGAATTATAAGCTTATTATTATTAGGTGCACCTTAAGAAGAGGGTCACTAGGATGCCATATCTGCACGTAAGCTTAAGGGTTGGAATGACAACTCTCTCTCTCTTTCACTACGGGCCACATAATCCACTTGGAGGGTTGGATAGAGTTTGAATCCACTTTGGTTGGGATCAGTTTGCACCCCACCATGAGCAGAGTAAGCGGGGACGCGGAGATAACTCAAACTCAACCATGAAGGTATGTACACGCTAGTTAGTAGCTTACTGATGGTTTAAGGCAGCAACTTGTACTATTGGTTTATGTAACTGATATGATATTATAATGCTTAAGCTGATCTCCATTATTGTTTAAATGATTCTAACCTTCTATGTGATCCTTCTTGCATGATGAAGATAAGAAAAAAAATAAAAATTGTGCAGAACTTCTCTTCTTCGTTGGGGCTGTTTTTACACAGGGCAAAGAATTTATTCAGCCTAGTAGAGCAACCAACACCATGTAAATAATGGTTAACGCTACCGCTTCAAACAATGAAGAAAAAATGAGTGTAATTTTTTAATCAATCTTATTGATCAAATCATGACAATACCCTGACTCATAGTGCAAGATCCAAGAAGTCTTGGTTAATCATGGCCAGCAAGACACATCAAAATATTTAAGTTTTTTTAAATGATATTTTTGAGATAAATAGAAAAAAAAATTCCTTGTTTTATGAATTTTTTTTCTTCTTTGATCTCCATAATTTTTTTTGTTTGATTTTCTTTCCAACAGTTGAATCAAAACATTATTCTCTGTGTTGACATCAGAACAACAATCTGTGTGTTTTAATTTGGATTTTATTCTAACAAATCTGATTCCAAATTCAACAATTTTATAAACATCCATTGCTCTTGAGTTTCCTCAAACCATACACAAAGAAAACTACACAGAAAAGAACATGGAATTAATCTTACCCCAGAAATCTGCAGAGATAGAAACACTACTTCTATTCAATTCGTTGATAGAGATATGAGGAAGAAGTAGCATCTTGAAGTACAACTATGATCGCAATTAGTACAGAGGTCCAAGAGCACAAACTAATAAGAACGCCTTCATGAATGTGCATAATTAGTAAATAAACCATTATAGAATGACATAAAATAGCAAATTCAAAGATTTCATCGACACCCATTACACTTGAGTGTCTTAAAATCTTACCTAAAGAAAACTACACAGAGAAACATGGAATTCATCAAACTCCGAGAAAATTACAGAGAAAGCGCTATTTATGAAACATGGGTCAATAAGTTTGACTCATAAAATTATACGGTTGAATCCTGATTACAATATCACAATTTTGACACTCTGTAGAAAAAACATCTTGTGCTTATCAACAAGAAATTATTTCAATATGTCGAACAGATCTAGGGGCAAGAGACAGCATCTTGAAGACTGTTTATGGCAGCAGTCAAGACAGAGCTGAAGTTACCCACAAACTCCTGTTGGGACAGGCCATCGACTGGATTGAGCTCAAAAGACCATTTGATCAAACACTTCTCCTCTTCCATTCCCTCTAACACTTGCAAAGTGGCTTCATACCCCTCAATTCCCTCTACGCTGGTGTCGATAATAGTATAACTATAACAATGGTTAGTGCAGTCCAGGGATGTGAGCTTTTCTTTGGCCCAAGAAATCTGACCTGGTGAAGAGGGAGAAGGAAAAGAAAGGGAGCGAACACAGCCAGGGCCCTGCGCTGGCGTTCCCTCCACTCTTTCGCATACCAGCAAAGTGGGCTGCCACTTTTTCAATCCACAAAAGTCTTGGAGAATCTCCCACACGCGCTGCAACGAAGCCGCCACAGGAACTTCGATGGAACCCCGCCATTTGGAGTTCTCCATTTTCGCATATAGCTCAGGGTTTGAAATGGTCAGAGGTAAGGAAGAGAAATAAATAGAAAACACAGGGATCAAAGAATCAAACCGAATGGAATTTTATGCCAAAACAAACAATTCTTTGTGAAGCCGGCCATGGTAGTTGGAGGGAGTGTCTATATTTTAAATCTGCATTCCTATTGAATTGTGGGGTCTTATTCTCATCAACATCTATCATTGTTGTATATATATTTTTTAAATCACAGTGAAGACAATGACATTTCTGAAACAAAATAAAAATTAAATTGTTAGAAAATTTTGTATGCAGACTATCTTGTACAAAAATAACAAGCATCTATTATTGTTGTATATATATTTTTAATCACAATGAAGACATTGACATTTGTTAAACAAAATAAAAATTAAATTGTTAGGAAATTTTATATGCAGACTATCTTGCACATGAATAACAATTAAGATTTTAACTTCTAATAAGGGTAATGAGATCACATAAATAAACGAACCACTATTATTGTAATGAATTAATTTAAATTAAAATCACATTCAAAAGTTTCAATGTCAAATCATGACACTTCATGTAATGGGTTCTAGGTTTTTAATAAGTTTATAAGATGTCCAAAAAATTCACAAGTAATATTAATTGAGCCAAAAACAAGAAATAATTTTATTTATAATATAACTTTAAGCTATATTGATAATTTTTCCATAAAATGTAGAGTCAACAATAATAAAATTAGTTATCTAAAAAACTATTGAGAAGATATATATGTAAATGATCTTTGGACCATAGTACCAGAGCTATAAGATGGCAAAGAATTTGAAGCAAAGGAGTCACCATGGTCATTAGTGAGAGATCTTTGATCTATGCGAATTAGTGTCCTATCAAGTTATTATATTATAATATTTCCCTCTGGAATCTTCAACTCCTCTTCAATACTCAACTTAAATACCACCATTAGATAGAAGTAAATAATTCCCACAAACATTATTCTCTCCATGATAGCGCCCACTTCCTTGTATGTCCCTAAAAACCAACTTAAATGAGAGATGGTAGGTGGAGAATGAGAGGTTGTCTTGCTATAAGAAACTCAAGCAAGCTCTACCAAGGATTAGAATTATTGCTACTAGTCAATTCAAATCTAAGGGGACATAAAATAAGCTACATGGACATATAACTATATTGTTGGTCGAACTAGAACAATTGTTGTTGGTAATAAAAGCTATTGTTGTAGGTGATAAAGCATAATTCCTAAACCATTAAGTACTCAAAAATTGCACACACAAAAAATAACACACTCTGAGCAAGAATCTCATGAAATCAACATTCACAAAGTAGGAACACAGTTAGAGAATTAAAACATCCTTTGAATGTAAGAAATGTTCTTTTAAACCAATTTAGAAACACATATTTTACAATAATTTTACATACATCTATAAAAGAATTTGGTAGAACAAAGCTCCCTCTATTATTCCTCTTCCTTCCTTTTATCTACCACATGTTCCTTTGTGCTATAATTTTTCTTTTAATTAGATTTTCTCATGATGTCCTCTTTCTTTTGCCACCCTCTATTATTCTCTTCTTTGTTGCCTCCTACCTCTTTTATCCTCCTCTCTTTTTCTTGCAAGAAAACTCTCCCAAAATTCTCTAAAACTCCTCCCAAAAAATCTCACCTAAAAATCTCGTGCAATGCTCAAAATCTATCATAAATTCCTGACTACCTATTGGTGGATTCAAATCTCCCACTAAACTTGTTCTATGGAATTTTGATGTAGGAGCATCCCTGGTTATAAAGAAATTTTGTATCAACCAAAAAAAAACATTTTCTTACATTTTAGTGTGTAGCGGTTTCAACATTTCACTCTACATTTCATTGTATTGTCCTTTCTCACCTCATAAGGTTGGATATAACATATATATGTGGTCATCTACATCATATCCAAATTTCAAGCAACCATCAATTTTTTCTAGCTAGGATGTTTTTTTTGGTGGCATCCATCTGATCATGAAATTTAAACTCGTGATGTGATGATGTTAGTGTGATGTCACTGGTCGTATGGCCCCTCCAAGCCCTCTCCAAACACTAGTTTTCTATAAAAGAGCATAGTTTTTTGGCATAACTTGGTCATACGGTGTCGAAATTGTGAAAATGAGATATCATTAGAAAGCTAGTTTTGTGATCTTTCCAGTGGTGTAGGTTTCATTATCAGATTTTGTTGTTGGTTCCTATTATTCTTAGTCAAAGTAAGATCTTCATTTTTCACTTTCAACCTCATAACATTTTATCTATATCTCTAATTTTTGCATTTAAAGGTATTTTAGAGCTCATCAGATCTATTCATTTAATTTTTTCAAAATCTACCTTAGGTACATTTTATTCAGTGTTTTGTGTTTACAATCCTTTGTAAATTCTTAAGAAATCTTGGCACCTGGAAAGGATCTATTTGCGTGAGATGACATAATTTCATCTTCTTTATTAGTACCAAGGCTATTAGTCTTTCATTTTTCTATTTGAGTAAGTATCATGGGATTTTCTTTTCATCCTTCTATGATCAACTTAGACAAGGATAACTATGATTCTTGGTGAAATTTCATCCTAAGACATTGGTGCATGAGCACCCATAGGTTACCTTAGATTGTCTAGAAGGTCATATTTTGGCAATTTGTTTAGGCCAACTTATCATCTATCCATGTTCATTTTTGGTTGTGCCTTAGTGGCATTTTTGATTGGGTATTGATCTCTAATGAAGGTCATGTTGACCATAGAATAGGCATCATTAGGATTTATCCCAAAATAAGGTCTTGGGATTTTAGGAATTCTAGCAAAATGTTTGAAAATATTGCTCAATTGGAGCTACAAGTGGCCAAGAAGAGCCAAGGAGAGTATAACTGTTTTGAGACCCTATTAAGGGGTGACCTCGACATGGGAGAAAGGTTGGAAGCATTTGCTATGTTTTGAAGTTTTGTGAATTCAAGGGATGCAATTGTGTTTGGAAGTGAATTTTTTGATTTTTGCATTGAAGTGAGCTTTTAATGGATTAATCATGGTGCTGTAACTTTTGTAGAATGTAGTGAAGTAGTTATTCAAGCATTGTGTGACATTAGCTAGTTCCTTTATTCAATTTCAAGTTTTGTTTGTAAATAGTTTGGTTTTCATACTGTTGCTGGTCTGAACTAGGCAGTTTTGTGAGAATGGGGTATTAGTTCACTTTCCCACCATAAAAATTGTATGGTCCTTTGGGAATGGTGACTAGACTCCATGGTTGTAAATATTGTAGAGTTATGTTTCTTTGAAAGCACAGGAGTTACTATGGAAGTCTTGCCCTAGGCGAGCCAGGGAAGTGCTCGACTAGGAAGATTTTAGTCCAAAGCACTTAATTTGTAGGGGTGACAAATTATTGACAAATTTCCTTTTGGAGAAGGTAGGTATGAGTCTTGCCAAGACCTGATAAGCAGGAAGAAGCTCCATCAACCCATCTGGTGAGGAAAGAACTAAACATTTTGCGGATAGGTCAGGAAAGGGCTTAAGAACCCTAGTATTGCTCATTTTCAAGTTAAGCCTTTGTACAGATAGATGAGACCCATGACCCCAAAAACCTTTGAGAGGTGGGCATATGAATCAGGAATCCCAAGAAAATATTGGGTGTGCTTTGGAAATATTTGGAGAACTAACCTAATTTCTTAGAGGAGACCTAATTAGGGCTCCTAGGGCTAGTAGCCTTTTTAGGCCTAAATGAGGGTTTGGTGGAAAAAACTTTGAAATGGAGCTAGGTGGACCCTCAAGAACCTAAGTAGGATGGATTGAAGTCATTAGAAACACCTCCACACCCCTGCAAAGTCAAATTCAAGATTTTGGAGGATTGTAGCCTTTAGGGTGGATTAAGGGCTAAGGTTAGAGTTGCAAGTTTGCACCAAGTCTTGACCTGGTAGGAGGATCTCAGTTGATAGTTGGGTTGGAAAGGAGAAACTAGGGGACCCTGAGAAGGAAGAGGTCCTATAGCTTTCAAGTGGTGGAGTGCAACACCCTAAAGGTCTTCCAAGCAAGACCCAGAGCATGAAACAATGATTGTTTCATCCAACCTCCCTATCAGATTGGTATCAGAGCAACAAAAGATTTGGGATAGAACATTATATGTCAGATATTGAGTCTAGTGGTTCTACTGACATGGTGAGAAATGCAGAATTGGCCAAGAAGGTCAAAGAATAGGAGGAAGACAATAGGCTATTGAGCGAAAGAATAGCCCAACTTGAGCAAGCAATGAGTAAGGTGCAGTTGGAAGGAAGGATACCAAAGAAAGAAGAGGTTGCAGAGGAAGACAAGATCCCTGAACCTGACCCTCTTTTGCAAGAAGAGCCTTTCTTGAAGGCATTGAAGGATTTGAGTGGAAAAGAACTTGAAGGCATACCACTGTTTAGTGGAAAAATGGAAGCTGATCTAGTCATGGATTGGATAGAGGGAATGGAAAACCATTTTGAGTGTGATGGAGTCACTAAAGCACAAAAAGTGAAGGTGGAAAATTCAAGATTAAGAGGTTCTTCCTTGACATGGTGGAAGTTCATTCAGACAGAGAGGGAAAAGGACTTGAGGCAAGAAGCCTATTTCTACTTGGAAGGGAATGGTTGCCAAAGTGAGAGAAGCATACATGCCTGATGATTATGAAATTTAGTTGCACAAGAAAAGATAGAGCTTGAGACAAAGAGACCAAGATGTGAATTCTTATACTGAGGAGTTTCAAAAACTTTATATGAGGTCTAATATTACAGAGGATGAAAGTCTTAAGGTGGCTAGATACCTTAACAGTTTGAAGTGGAACATTCAAGAGTATATGACTCTTCTAAGTCCCAAAACAATGCACCAATGCTATCAATTGGCTATAAAGATTGAAGAGAGGAGTAAGAGGAAACAAGATCAGGCTTCTAAGAGCAGAGGAAAAGGTAGAGATCAAAGAGGACATAGAGGTGGATACCAAGGTAGAGGGACTGAACAAAGAAATCGGGGAGAATCTAAACTCACACAGCATGAAAGTGAAACAACTTCTAGAGGAGGTTATGGAAGAGGCAGAGGACCTCAAGGAGGTTAAAATAGAGGAAGAGGAGAAGGAATAAGTAACTCATACTTTGCTAGTATGAAGTGTTAGAATTGTGGTAAAGTAGGTCATCCAACTTATAGGTGCCCGAAGAAAGCATCTTCTTCAAATATAGAAAAGAGAGTAGCATATGCTCAAGAAGACACTATGAGTGTCAAATCACCAGAGGTTAGTCACATTGAGTTAGAAATGTGAGAGAACTTGATGTTTAGCAAGGTTCTAATTAGACAACCAGTCAAGGAAGAGCCAAAGCAAAGGATAGCCTTATTCAAGGCAAGATGCAAAATACTTAGAAAGGTGTGCAAGGTTATAGTGGATTCAGGGTCTACTGATAACATTATTTCTGAGGAGGAAGTAAGGAAGTTCAAGTTGGAGAAAGTACCCCACACTAACCCTTACAAGGTGACATGGTTGAACAAAGGGCAGAGTGTTCTTGTAAACGAGTAGACAACAATGGAGTTCTCCATTGGAGGGTACAAGGACAAGTTGATTTGTGATGCGTTTCCCATGGATGCATGCCATCTTCTATTGGGAAGACCATGGCAGTATGACAGAGGAGCCATCTATCATGGAAAGGAGAACACTATCTCATTCAAGAAGGATGGAAAGACATTCAAATTGTAGTCACTGTCAGATGAGGAAGAAGGATAGTCTAAGACCCCTGGTGTCTTGTTAAGTAGTGGCAAAGAGTTTATCAACACTCTACAACAAGGAGAGGAAGGATATGTCGTCATGGTGCAACCAAAGGAGGAAGATAGGACTAAGAAAACAGTCATACCACCTGGGAGCAGTCTAGAAGTTGCTTGAATAGTTCAAGGATATAGTTCGTGACGGATCCCCAACAACCTTACCTCCAAAGAGAGCCATCAGTCATCAAATTGACTTCATACCAAGGGCTTCATTTCCAAACAAAGCAGCTTACAAGATTACACCAGATCAAAACCTAGAAGTAGCTAGACAAGTGCAGGAGTTGTTAGACCAAGGACTAATTAGGAAGAGCATCAGTCCGTGTGTAGTACTAGTGGTCTTAGCAGCCAAGAAAGGTGGTAAGTGGAGGCTATGCACTGATTCTAGGGCTATAAATAGAATTACAATTAGATATAGGTTCCCTATTCCTAGGATTGAGGATTTGATGGATTGTCTTGGAGGACCTCAGTATTTTACCAAGTTGGATCTCAAGAGTGGATACCATCAGACCAGAATCAAAGATGGGGATGAATGGAAGACAACTTTTAAGACAACTGATGGGTTGTATGAGTTGAGAGATTCCATTTGGCCTCTCAAATGCCCCTAGCACATTCGTGAGGCTCATGAATGAAGTGCTTAAGGATTTCACAGGTATATTTGTGGTGGTGTATCTAGATGATATACTCATCTTTAGCAAGACAACAAAAGAACATCTAAAGCATGTGGAATTGGTTCTTAAAAGATTGCAGGAGGAGAGGTTAGCAATCAACCTAGAAAAGTATGAGTTCTTCAAACAAGAGCTTATGTATTTAGGGTTTGTAGTATCCCAAGGATCATTGAAGATGGACCCAAGCAAGGTGGAAGCTATCCTAAATTGGCCTACACCAACCACTGGGACATATGTAAGGAGTTTTCATGGGTTATCTCAGTTTTATAGGAATTTTATAAGGAACTTTAGTGGCATATGTGCACCAGTACTTCATACAATCAAAGGTGGCCTAAAAGCTAAGTTCAAATGGACTCTTGAAGCTAAGAAAGGTTTTGAGAAACTGAAACAAGAAATGGCAACTCAACCCATCCTTTTATTACCTAGTTTTGATAAGTTATTCACTATGGAATGTGATGCCAATGGAATTGTAGTAGGAGGAGTACTGAGGTGGTTAATAGAGTGCTAGGTAACCTTCTCAGGTGCCTCACCAAGGAGTATGGACAGACATAGGACTTGCTCATATCACAAGCTGAATATGCCTACAATGACAGTGTGAATCAGACCACAGGTAGAAGTCCTTTTGAAATAGTGTATGGAATGCACCCTAGAGGTGTGTGTAAACTTAGAGATTTAGGAGCTATGGAACATAGGAGTGGCCATCCTGAATATTTCTCTCAGACCATGAAGGAGATTCAGGAGCAAGTGAAGAAGACAATTATAGAGGCTACTCACAAGCTGAAAGCTAAGGTGGATATGTCTAGGAAAGATCTCCAATTTGTAGTAGGGGACTATGTCATGGTCCATCTCAACAAATCTAGGTTGCAGAAAGGAACATCAACCAATTTGCAGATGAAGAGAGTGGGACCATGTAAGGTGTTAGCCAAGTATGGAAAGAATGCTTACAAGGTGGAGCTACCTGTAGACTTGGGCATTTCACTAGTGTTTAATGTGGTTGATTTGATCAGATATAAAGGACCAGTCACTGACTTGGATCAAAAAAGTGTGGATGTCTTGAAGGATGTGAGTAACATAGCCTTACCTCCTAAAGACAAACTACAATCAGAGAGGATCTTGGAATCAAAGGTGAAGAAGTCTACCCGACATAAGGAATACATGCAACATCTCATCAAATGAAAGGACAAACCAGAATCTGAGGCTACATGGGTGGATGAAGCTCAGTTCAAGAAATAGGGTATTGATTTATCTCTAATCTCTCCCCACATTCCTTAGTGTTTGTGTAGAGGGGGGGAGAATGGTGTAGGAGCACCCATAGGTTACCTTATATTGTCTACAAGGTCATATTTTGGCAATTTGTTTAGGCCAACTTATCATCTATCCATGTTCATTTTTGGTTGTGCCCTAGTGGCATTTTTGATTGGGTATTGATCTCTAATGAAGGTCATGTTGACCATAGAATAGGCATCATTAGGATTTAGCCCAAAATAAGGTCTTAGATTTTTAGGAATTCTGGAAAAACGTTTGAAAATATTGCTCAATTGGAGCTACAAGCGGCCAATAAGAGCCAAGGAGAGTATAACTATTTTGAGACCCTATTTAGGGGTGACCTCGACATGGGAGAAAGGTTGGAAGCATTTGCTATGTTTTGAAGTTTTGTGAATTCAAGGAATGCAATTGTGTTTGGAAGTGAATTTTCTAATTTTTGCATTGAAGTGAGCTTTTAATGGATTAATCATGGTGCTGTAACTTGTGTAGAATGTAGTGAAGTAGTTATTCAAGCATTTTGTGAAATTAGCTAGTTCCTTTATTCAATTTAAGGCTTTGTTTGTAAATAGTTTGGTTTTCATATTGTTGCTAGTCTGAACCAGGCAGTTTTGTGAGAATGGGGTATTAGTTCAATTTCCCACCATACAAATTGTATGGCCCTTTGGGAATAGTGACTAGACTCCATGGTTATAAATATTGTAGAGTTATGTTTCTTTGAAAGCACAGGAGTTACTGTGGAATTCTTTCCCTAGGCGAGCCAGGGAAGTGCCTGGCTAGGAAGACTTTAGGGCAGAGCACTTAATTTGCAGGGGTGACAAATTATTGAAACATTTCCTTTTGGAGAAGGTAGGTATGAGTCTTGCTAAGACCTGGTAAGTAGGAAGAAGCTCCATCAATCCATCTGGTGAGGAAAGAACTTAACAGTTTGTGAAGAGGTCAGGAAAGGGCTTAAAAACCCTAGTATTGCTCATTTTCAAGTTAAGCCTTTGTACGGACAGCTGAGACCCAAGACCCCAAAAACCTTTGAGAGGTGGGCATATGAATCAGGAATCCCAAGAAAATATTGGGTATTCTTTGGAAATATTTGGAGAACTAACCTAATTTCTCAGAGAAGGAGACCTAATTAGGGCTCCTAGGGCTAGTAGCCTTTTTCGGCCTAAATGAGGGTTTGGTGGAAGTGACTTTGAAATGGAGATAGGTTGACCCTCAAGAACCTAATTAGGATGGATGGAAGTCATTAGAAACACATCCACACCCCTGCAAAGTCAAATTCAAGATTTTAGAGGATTGTAGCCTTTAGGGTGGATTAAGGGCTAAGGTTAGAGTTGCATGTTTTCACCAAGTCTTGACTTGGTAGGAGGATCTCAGTTGATAGTTGGGCTGGCAAGGAGAATGAGAAGGAAGAGGTCCTATAGCTTTCAAGTGGTGGAGTGCAACACCCTAGAGGTGTTCCAAGCAAGACCCAGAGCATGAAACAATGATTGTTTCATCCAACCTCCCTATCACACATCTTAGGTGGCTTGATAGTTTTCCTTATCTTTATGCTCTCATACCTACACCAGACACACCACAAAGTTTAACAACATGGGGCATCATCAAAGATCATATTGTAGGGGTTATATGTTCTAGTATTGATCTTGACACTATGTATGTTTTATCACACATTTAATGTCCTCAGATACTTGGAAACAACTTTGGGAGATCTATGGAGACCCTCATATCTCTCCATACCCAGAGTATCCTGGTGCACATTGTCTCATCCCTCTTGTAGATGCATATTTCATACCCTTTGATGATAATACTTTAGACGATCTTGAGTATATCATAGGTCTTGCATGTTTTGATGGTTTAGAGACATCTCTTCATGTTCCCACTCTTCAGATCAATACTACATGATCATCTATTGTTCTTGATCTATTTGACATCATCACATCTTTGGTCCCTATGATTCAGTAAAAAAAGACATCATACATCTTCTAAAAATAGCTACTTCAGATTCATATATTGTAGAAATATCATCCGTGTTTGTAGATTCCTATATTGCAAATCTAGAGGATTACATTGATGACATTCATCTCCTCTTTGTTGATAGTCACATCAATGCTATTGGCCCACCAACTTCATCACCTTTGTAGCTTGTTCTACATAAGTCTTCATTGAACCTTGGATCGACATCATCGATTTCGACATGTGGATATGTGATTAGTTTTGAGAGGCACACATCATCTAAATTTAGATTCCATAATCACCCATTCTTTTGGATTCGCTTCTGCAATCACTAGTGTATCTATTTCTTCCTAAGGGGAGAAATGTTGTTTGCAGGCTGCAGATCATATAATGTCTTTAGATGTTCATCCTTGGAATGAGAGCTCTTTCTTTATGAGGGAGATTCATATCCTCTTTTTCTCTCTCCTATCAAGAGGACATCTATTGTACTTTTGTGACAAAAGTAGTCCTTGAGGGATCACATTCAGGAGTCCTTCTATCCTTCTTTCACTAGTACCGTCATTTATTTTTATCTCTTTTTGAGAGGAGTTTTTCCCATGAGAGTTTTACTTTTTTGTACATGGGTACCTCATCAAGACTTGTATCTGAGACCCATCCATGCATCCATCATTACATTCTATATTAGGGTTTAATAGCTTGTCCCTAAGTTGATCTTAAGGGGGGTGTTTGAGTAATTTGGATATCACTTGATAATTAATTAATCATTAATTAATTCTTAAGTCTCTTATTAATTTATTCACTTAAGCTAAACTTAGGAGTGCTTTTTTTTATTAGTTTGAATTAAATTTAAGATAAGTTCTCTTAATGCATGAGATTACAACACCTATCTCTATCTAGTCAAATCATCATCTAGGGTTTTCTTTGCATTCTTTTATAAAGCTTGCACATTCATTGTAATAGTCCAATTCAAAAAAAAATTATAACCATTCAAATTAATACATTGTACATATCAGTGTTCTTCTAGATTCAATATTTTCTCTCTTGGTTTCATAGAAAATCAATTGCTTTGATCTCTTGCTTGTGATAGGCCTTTCAGTTGTAGGGGTTTCTAGGAGTTGTGAGGTTCACTATCAACTCCAACAGTTTTCAATCTCAAAATTTCATTGTTAATTCATGGTTAGAGAATCTGGGGCTGACCTAGTCTAGAATTCATTGTGTGAACCTATTTCGGAGTGTGCAAAGCTTAATGGAACATCAAGAAATCATTTTGGGTCCTAGATGATCTTTCTTGGAGATCCACAATACGTTTCTTCTTATGAAGGATTATCTTTCATGTTTTAAGGCCGACCTACATGATTGATCATTCATTGGGTTTGTAAACCCTTGAGGCTAACACAAATCATTATTGGAGTTAGAGAATCATATTTAAGATCATTTGTAACTCATTGTAAATCATTATTCAATAATTAGATAGATATTTCATATGAAAATTGGATTAGCTGTTGGAATAAGGCTTTTGAGCCAATTGTAATATTGTAATTCCCATGTGGCAAGCCTATGAGCCATAATTATTTTACATATAATGCATTTAAGATGTCTAGTTGATGAATCAATGAAATTTCATGTTTTCTAATAAATATCTTCTGTTATTTGCACTGAGTTGACTATAAGCTACATGATTAGATAGTCATTTTTGGACCCTCCATCTATGACTGTACAAAGTGGTATCAAAGTGAGTTTGTAAGTCTTGAAGGCATTCCTTGTAGTGAACATATCACTAACTTGAGGAAGACTACATGTGCTTTCAACCGATCACCGACTATGAAGAAGTTGAAACCCTTGTAGCCTGATCACTGAATTGAGGCAGTTGCACTATATCTAAGGAGAGAGATGCTGCCAAGAAGAGCACATTCTATAGTCAATGTCACAAGATAAATAGATGAAATGTTGTAAATTATGTAATTAATGTTATTATGTTTAGATATTGTATAAGAATATAGAAGGCCAAGTTTAAACACTAGACGTGAGGATGGAAGTGATGATGACAGATCATACTCTGAATCAAAAAGAACAAAAACCTAGAAGAAGAAGAAAAAGAATTAGATCAAGTGAAGATGTTGAAATCTATTTCAAAAATTGGTAAATGACCTAAAATTGAAATTAAAAATTACATCAACAACTAAAAACCTAACGAATTGATTGATAGGATCAATGATATCGAAGAGTAATTTGAATATGAAGAAATCGAAGATCTAAAAAGAGTGAGATTTGCAAAAACCAAGTTGACAGATGTACCATAGAAAAATGGATCATTGACATTTTCATGGTCTTTTAGGCTTTTCTCTCATCATGCTTGACCTATTTTGCTTTGATTTAATGTTGTAATGTGATTTATGCATTCACATTAAGTCCTAAAAATTCAAATTATGATGTCTTGTGAAGGTGTTGTGAAGTGTTGTAACACATTTCTACACTTTTCTAGACTCTTTTCATTACAATTCACCTAAAAATCACCTTTTCATCACTTATGAAGTCCTATTTTTAAGTGTTGTAAAGTCTTGTAACAAGATTTCATGCTTTTCTAGGCTTAATTTCACTATGCACACCTAAGTTCTTATGCTTTTTTCACCCCTTTATGCACGCATAAGGCTCAATTAAGTGTATTTTTTAATGTAATCTTGACAAATAACATTACATGTGACTTAATTCCCAACAACCACTTACAAGCCCAAGGTGGGACCCATTCACCATGGGTGGCTAATGAGTCCCTCTTGGCTCCAAAATCAAAATAATTCAAATTTTCTTTTAGGTTTTTATTTAAAAATATCTTTTGTCATCCTATGATGAGGTATCATTGAGTTATTAGGCCACAAGAGTGTATAAATAAGTTTTTTCCACTCATTTTAGATCTCCTACAATCTCCTAATTCATTCAAGCATTCAATCATTCATTAATTAATTCAAGCACTTTGCATCATTCAATCAAGCATCAATCAAACATCTTGTAGCAACCATTGACATAACTTTAGATTTCTTCAATAAGGTTGTCGTGAGTTTAGGACATTTGCATGTTTTTTATTCATCATTCATTTTTCATTTCATTATTAAAGGTTTGATTACCAAAGTGGGATTTGACCAAGGCAAATCCCTATACTCTAACCCTTAACCATTTCCCCCCTTTTCCATGTGTGTTTGCAAATTTTTGTATGCAGATTTATCAAGAAATTAGGAGTTGAAAGGTGGTCAAGAAGTCAACAAAACCTTATTTCAAGCTTGGAGACAACCTATAGTCCATTTTCTACATATTTGACTCCATCAACCCCAATAAGAAGACAAGTGCAAACCTGGAACTACAAAATTGACCCTTGATTTCATAGAATTTTGGGAGAGGACTGATTCACCATTAGTGGCGAATGAGTCCCACCTTAAGGATGGAAAAGTAGATTCTATCAAATTCCAGTTCTCGATAGCTGAAAATTGGTTTTTAGAAGTTTTTTCCAATAGCAGGATTGATTCACCATCAATGGCGAATGAGTCCCACTAGTGATTTTCACTAATTTTTTCCAGCATTTAGATCATTCTAGATTCAACATCCACTAGCCAAGTGCACTTTATTTAGCCTTCTTTCAATTTTTTTTGCATTTGTTCATGTTTTAGTTCATTCTTGCATATCACATTATGTTTTCAAACATTGCATATTTCATAGGTTATTCATATTTAATCAATCAATTTCAATACTTAGTTGCATTGACAACATTGGATTTAGTCATACACACATCACACAATCCTCTATTTGAATGAAACACTTCAATTTTTGGGTTCCATCTCTCTCCTTTTAGGTGAAAGATCCTAATAGTGCAAGAGTAGCCAATAGACCTAAACATTCAAAAATTTTGGTTCATTTTGGTGAACCTGCACATAGAACACTTTATCTTTCTGATTTCAATTACATCTTGCATCCTAGGTTTCATTTTCATCAACATTCAATTCTAGGTTTTTCTTTACTTTTGCATCCTAGTGTTTCTCAAATTGCATTAGTCAAAGACTCCTTTAGACTTCATTTTTGCATATCATATAATTCAAAAACTGAAAATCTATGTTTGCATCATTAGTTTACATCTAAAAACCATTAAAATCACTTTAAATTTTCTGAAAAACACAAAAAAAATCATACTTTGACTGATTTTCCACCTTGGGCGAATCAATCCATCTACACATTTTAAACTACATTTTTAGACAATTTTTGGGTATTTATTGCATTTATTTATTTATTTATTCAATGGGCAAACACTTTTGACTGGAGCTATGAACCGGAATACAACCACCCCAACAGGGTTTGAACCTTGGTGACAAGAACAACAATGTCACCTATAAACCATCACACCATGCCAATACCGACATATTTACTGCATTTATGTTTTCTGTTTTAGTTTGCAAAATTTCTATTATTTACATTTTTCACTCCTATATTTCCTTGCATTTTCATTTACCCCATCCTTTGTGGTACTTGTATGAGTGTTTCATGCCCCATTGATATTACTTTAGTGAGACAAAGTTCTAGACTCATGGCTTCCCATGATAACACTTTCATTTTGGACCTTGGGATCTCAAGAGCTCCTACTCTTAGTATGGACAATGGTGCATTAGGCATGGATACTACCATTCATATGCCTTCCCCTTCCCATCCAATGCATGTTGACAAAAAAACAAATTCCATTCCACAAGATAAATTCATTAGTATTCATGAGGATTTTGCACATTTACAACAAGATTTAAGTCTTGAAAACATCTCCACCACCACTATACCTGCAATAGAAAACCTTCATCACTTGATTGAAAGTGCCGATGACTTACAAGTCATGAAAATAATTGCTGAGATATACAAAAATCATGTTCCTTTAACTTCCTAGTTATCAAACATTGTTGTAAGCCAAGGAGGACCTCACATTCCTCTCCCTTCAACAATAACATCCATACCAACTTATAGCACTCCTCAAGTTACAACAAGCATGTAAAAGGTTAGTCATGTGACTCCTTCTTTCATTCTTCCAGCTAGCATTCCTAGTTCTTTTGTGGCATCGAATATTCTTTCTTCCACCTTCACCCCTCTTAGTTTCCCTTTCACTTCCTCTAACATTACATACACTCCATCACCATTTTCCCTTCCACCTCATACCACTTACACCAATCCCATCATTACACAACTCTTTAGCACCATTTCATCCATGCAACAACAAATCTCCACCATTAGGCAAAGTCAAAATGCTCCACCAACATATCATGTCAATAGTAGCCCATTATCCTTAGAGATCTTACGCACACAGATGCCACAAGGAATTGAAATGCCTAGGTTTGAGAAATACGGAGGTAAAGGAGACCCTACTAATCATGTCAATGCTTATACAACCTTGTGCAGTGATTTTTTCCTAGATGATAAGATATTAGCCAAAATTTTCCCTAGGAGCTTAAAGGACACTACATTAGAGTGGTTTTCAAACCTACCTAATCATTTAATGAACTTTTGGATGCTTTCATAAGTCATTTCCAAGTCCATATGACTCCAAAAAAGACAATGGTTGATTTAATGAGATGTAAACAAAATGCAGATGAAAAAGTAACTAATTTCATTTCACATTATCAATCATTATATGCTCAAATTGATGTCAAGATCCTTGATTCACATCTACAAAAGTTGTTTATTGAAAACTTGCACACTCACCTTTAGGATAAGTTGACTATGATGAAATTTCCTTCATTCATGCATTTATGTATGACCCTTTGTGACTATCACAACTCAGTCTCTAGTCATGATTCAAAGTCCACTTCTAACCGAGCTGAGAAGTTTAAACAAAGAAATGAGAACAACACACAAAAATTTCAAAAACCAAATAGAGGCTTTTTACAATTCAATCCACCTCCTCGACAAAAAACTCAACCTATTCAAATCCAAGTGGTAGCTGCTAAAGCAGTGGTGCCCTTTACCTATGGGGACCCGAAGAGACAATTTACTCCCTTACCTAATACCCTCCATAACACAATGAATCAATCGATCCAACAACAAATGATCACTTTTCCTATCGTTAAACCACTTGATACCACCAATCCTTCACCACCCACCTTTAAACCAAATTCGTATTGTCATTATCACCACCAAAATGGACATGACACCAAACAATGTAAGTGACTCAAACACTTAGTACAAGACCTCATTGATTCGGGTCATTTTTCCATTGCAGGTGTCAATGATCAAGGCAATAAGTCTATTCACCTCCTAATCAAAATTGACAAATATTTTCCAAACCTATGCCTAAACACAATGTTTCATTTGTCAAGGCTAGTGAACCTTCAAACACTCATGTGATGAACATCGATACAAATAATGAACAATATTGTTAAACCAAATGTTACCCAAGTTAATCCTATGGATGAACTTGTGGGTAAAATAGATGTTTTCCCTCATAAGGGCCCAACCACCAAATCTCTTGATATTACCTTTTCTTCTCATGATATACTTAAAAAGCTTCACGATGGTCCTCTTTACATAACTGGCAGAATCTATGATAAGCCCACTAATGGGATATTAATAGATCCCGCCTATAGCGAGAATGTGATCATGGAAGAATTTTCATTCTTACATGAACTTTATCAAGAACATTATGATAAACCAATTGCATGGTTTAAAAGACATACTGGTATTGTGTGTCCTACGATTAGATAGATCGTACTCCCATTACAAATAGGACTTAAAAATTTGGATGTAACATTTTCTATTATTGCACAATTGGATCAATTTTGTCTGTAGCTAGGCAACCCTTAGCTTTGCTCGATGAAAGCAGTCCCCTCAGTTTTTCACAACTTTTTTAAGTTTCCACATGGCAATGAAATATTTACCATAGACCATAGTGGTTTTCATCCATTGTATTCTAAAGGTAATTTCACCTTAGAAGCTTATTGGCCTGAACCTATCGAACCCATCACCCCTCACAAGGACTTCTTTTTCATATCCTATCAAAAGTTCAAAGCCAAACGAATAGTTGAATTGTCTCTTTGTAACATGTCCCGGTCCATTTTCGCTTTTCCTATCCTAGATGAGACCATGCTTCAGCTTGAGTCTGAAACTGAACAATCAACACAACCCCATGATCAACCAACAATAAACACTTCCCCTTCCTTGTTTAAATGACCAAGAGATAATGAAACTAATCCCATCATGCCTCCTCACATTAAACAAGTGTATAAAGCTAAAGAGAAAGTGATTGACCTATCTTCTTTGGTTTCTTCGATTCATCCCCTTTCAAAAGGAAAGAAACCTATGATGCATCAACCCACTCATACCCCTCAACAAATTCAAAGGGTATGTGCAAGATCATCATGGAAAGAATAGGCCCTTAAGTGGAGAAAAATTCAAAAAAATTAGAGATAGGGAACTTGACGTAAAAATTTAAATAAGTTATCTATATTATTTTAAAAATATGTAAGAATAGAATTTGTAGAAAATTGAATGAAGTTTTTAAACTACTAGGTTTATCTAAAAAAAAACTATTTGGTGAAAATTTGAAATTTCAACAGTGCTTAAATCAGGGAAACAATAAGAAGTAGGTGTCTGTTTGACAACCCTAACCACAATAAAATGATAATATTTTTTTATAAGAATTTAGATTTAAGTAGAGAACTCATGTCCCAATGTGATGCATATTTTTTTGTAATTTTTTTCCAAGTAAATAATTAATAATGATTTTTTTATTAGAAATTTTGAAAAATATAAAAAAATCGTATGTCTGACCACCTTAAATTGGTCAAAACTTCATGAAATTCAATTTTTTAAAATCCTATAGTATGTGAAGCATGGAATGTGATGCATTTTTTAGATTCAAAAAATATTATACCCTTTGAAAGCTATAGATTTTTTTCAATCAGCCTATCAATTAGGACTTTAGTCTTAATTCAAATAGAAAATGAATAATAATTATTTATTAAATTCAAAGTAAATCATAATTTATATTGGTGGAAATTTGAGAATATCCTTTAAAATCCCTTTTCATTTCATCAATTTTGGGTAAAAAAATAGTCATCAACCAAATACCCTACACATACCCATCATATCACCACTTTTTGGCCCATCATGATCCTGCACATACCCCAAAATAAAATAAAACAAAACCGTGGTGATAGGGAGCATAGGCATCATCATCATCTCCTTTCTCATCAATATCGAATGGAAGAAAACAAAGAAAACCAACCTCCGTAGTTGACAAAAGCAATAGATGATCACCCTACTCCTCCTAACCCACGACAAGATAGTATAGTCCAATGCTCACAACAAAATGATCTGATCCAATAGCCACAAATGTTGATACATCCTTCCTTGGAAATAACCCTTTGTCCTCCCATCGTAATCAATCCTATTGATGATGATGATGAGGAGATCACAAGAATAGATGAAGTTGATAATGATCTAAACTCTTTATTTTCATCTACCATGAGCTTAAATGATAAATATTCTATACCAAGTGAAGAACCTAGTACATCTCCTAGTTTGGCACTTGCAGTTCTTCCTTTGGATAGTCAACCACCCTCGCAATACACTGACCATGATTGGGAGGTGGATGACTTGTTAGATGGTTGACTTGCATTCACCTTGCTAGGATTTTACATTTTATTTTCTTTATTTTTATGTGCATATCATGTTCCCCCATAACATGTGTTTGATTTTCTCTCTCTTTTTACACTTCTTCTATTTGTACCTCTATTCTTCTTTTCTTTTTCATTTTTGTTTAGTTTTTTTCATTTTGGGGATGACGTAAAGAGTAGAGATGCCCTATGTCTCTTCCATGTTTACCCAAAAGGTCCTTTCACTTTTGGGGATGATGCAAAGCATAGAGATGTCCTATATCTCTTCCATGTTGACCCAAAAGGTCATTTCACTTTTTGACTTTTTATTTTGTGTTTTCCTTTTTGGGGATGATGAAAAACAATGAGAAACCCTATGTCTTTTCCATGTTGACCCAAATGGACCCTTTTCCTTTTCACTTTGCCTTTTTCTTATGTTTTTCATTTTGGGGATGATGCAAGGTATCAAGACTGCAATGTCTCCTTCATGTTGACTCAAAATATTTTCCTTTTCTTTCACCTTTTCATTTTCTTTTTGCTTGTGTTTTCCTTTTGGGGATGATGCACAGAATTGAGAGTGAAATGTCTCTTCCATCTTGACCCTAAATGGACTTTCTTTTTCTTTTATTTTCAATCTCTTTGTGTCATTCTTCCAATTCTATGTTCATTAGGGAATGATGATAGTTCCAAGCTCTTTAATCAAAACATTGCAGCAACGAACATACTGATCCCAAATCCATAGATCCCTTATGTGTTTGGTGTGTTCCTTTCTGTGGGGCAACCTCCTTTTCTTTTTTTTTCCTTTTCATTTACATGAAGCAACCTTACTTGGAAACATATGACTTGGCATAGGGCTTTCTGAGTTGGCTCTCATGTCTTTTTTTTCCTTTTTTTAATTTTTCCCTTTGCTACTTTAAAGTGATTTCTCACAAAGCAGTGTGTAGCAATTCCTTTCAAGTGGGGGGCATACATTGGAATTATTCCTTTACATTCTTGGTTCTTAGTGTAGCCTTGTCACTTCATACGATGCGTTTGTCACTTTGTGGATGACATTGGATGTGATGTCCTTATAAGTCTGATCTATCTTAGCATATTACATTCCTCTTTGTTGCCTAATGTGATGCACTGCATCCCCTAAGTTCTGAATATTTTATTCTTTGATTGGTCCTCTCTTGGAGACATTAGACAAAATGTTCCCTAATTGATAGACCTTGCATGAACTTGCAAGACTCATTTGAACATCTTTTCCATTTTTTACATTTCACATTTTTTCATTTTACATTTTTACATCTTTGCCACCTTCCATAACACAACTTTCATACCTGTAGTACCTTTCTCTTTGTTCATGAGTTCTAAGCATACAAATCTTTTCTTGTCTCATGAAGTACGGACCAACATTTTCCATTGTGGTGCCTTGATAAAGTTTTCAGGAGGTATAACTTTGATATGGTTGAGCAGGAAGCCCATTTAGTGGCACAAATTTTCCCATATCCACCTATTTGTTTGTGAGTACATACCAAATAGCATATGTATCTTACCTTTTTGGGTTTTCTCACATGGCAGAAAACCATGAGTTTTGTTGCCCTAGGGGGAGTATGCATTTTATTTTTTTCTCACAAACAACCTAGATCCAATCCATGACTAGTTGGATAGATAATCAAAGCTTGACCTGATTCTCCCTTTTCTCCTTCTATTTCACATGTGTGTTCATTTGTTCTTATGTTTAGTTTTCCATGGGATCTTCATCTTGGGGGCTTGATCATCCCTCTTCATCGTTGCTATTCCATCTTTCTAGCATAAGTGCATTTGGATCCCTCTTGATGTGCATGGCTACTTTACTGTGAGTTTGAAGCAAGTTCATCCTCTCACTAAAGTGGGTGGTAAATTTACCATATAAAAATGGACCATTGAAATTTTCATGGTCTTTTAGGCCTATCTCTCATCCTGCTTCACCTATTTTTCTTTGATTTAATGTTGTAATGTGTTTTTTGTATTCACATTAAGTCCTAAAAAATCAAATTAAGATGTCTTGTGAAGGTGTTCTAAAGTGTTGTAACACATTTCTACACTTTTCTAGACTCTTTTAATTACAATTCACCTAAAAATCACCTTTTCGTCACTTATCAAGTTCCATTTTGAAGTGTTGCAAAGTCTTGTAACAAGATCTAACACATTTTTAGGCTTACTTTCACTATTTACACCTTTCTTATGCTTTATTTTACCCCTTTATGAACTCATAAGGCTTAATTAATTGCATTTTTGAGTGTAAGCCTGAAAAATAACATTAAATGTGACTTAATTCTCGATAGCCGCATACAAGCCCAAGGTGGGACCCATTCGCCATCGGCGGCCAATGAGTCCCTCTTGGCTCCAAAACCAAAATAATTCAATTTTTTTTTTGGGGTTTTATTTAAAAATACCTTATGTCAGCTTGTGATGAGGTATCAATGGGTTATTAAGGCACAAGAGTGTAGAAATAAGTGTTTTTCTCCTCATTTTACATCTACAATCTCCTAATTCATTCAAGCATTCAATCATCCATTCACTCATTCAAGCACTTTGCATCATTCAATAAAGCCTCAATCAAGAATCTTGTAGTAGCCATTGACATAACTTCATATTTCTTCAATAAGGTTGTGGTGAGTTTAGATCATTTTAATTTTATTTATTCAACATCCATTTCCCAAGTGCACTCTACTCAACCTTGTTTCAATTTTCTTTTGCATTTGTTCATGTTTTAGTTCTTTCTAGCATATCACATTATGTTTTCAAACATTCCATACTTCAAAGGTTTTGCATATTTAATCAATCAATTTCAATACTTAGTTGCATTTACAAAATTTTATTTATTCATACACACATCACACAATCCTTTATTTGAACGAACCACTTCAATTTTGGGGTTCTATCTCTCTCCTTTTATGTAAAAGATCCTAAGAGTGCAAGAATAGCCAATAGACCTAAACCTTCAAAAATGTTGGTTGAAAGGATCATGCTGCTATATGGTGGAAATAAGTTCAATTGGATAGAAATAGGAGAGGAAAGGAGAAAATTATAAAGTAGGATAGGATTGTGCTGAAGCTGAAGAATCAATTCATACTAGTTTATTGTGAGATTGAATTGTTAAAAAGATTGCAGAATGTGATGAAAAAGGAGAGATCTATGAAGGATTACACCAAAGAGTTCTACAAGTTGATCATTAGGACTAGACACAATGAAGAAAAAAAAAGAGAAACTTGTGAGGTACATAATGGACTGAGAACAAAAATTCAAGAAGAGTTGATCTTGGTGAAGATGACATCAATTGAAGAAGCATACCAATATGTAGTGAAACTATAGGAGAAGTTTAACAAGAAGTTTGAAAAAAGATGGAAAAGTGCAAGAGGAATATTATAGAGGAGTAGATCACAATCCAAAGAGAGAAGACCATATGCAAAGGAGAGAAAATATGGAAAACCCTACCATAGTGAAGAGAATAACTGTAATTCATACCACAGAAGAAGAAAAGACATAAATTTCTACCACAATGATAGAGGAGGTCATAATTCATACTATAATGATGGATATAGGAGAGATGAAGGAATATTGGAGAAGAGTCCATTTAGATGAACATGTTTTAAGTGTGGAGGTGAAGCACATAGAGATTTTGAATACCATCAAGGGAGTAATAGTAAGAAGATTGAGCATACTACAAGAGCAACTCATGTGGATGAGGAACCTATTGAATCCCCTAATTTGTTTGGGAAACTTGAGAAAGGAAAATAATTGGTAATGATGAGATCTTTTATTGATGAAGAAGTGATAAAGGAACCACTGCAAAGAAATAGTTTGTTCATAACAAGAAATAAGTCTAGAGGAAAGATAAGTAAAGTTTTCATTGATATTTGTAGCACTGATAACCTAGTTTTAGAAAGAGATGGTAACCAAGCTAAATTTGAAGAGATTGAAACATTCAAACCCCTATAGGGTAGCATGGGTTTAGGATGAGCATAAGATATTGGTGAATGAGTAGTGTGTGGTGAAATTTAATCTAGGATTGAATATAAGGATGGAGTATTGTGTGATATTATACCTATGGATGCATGTCATTTACTATTAGGAATACCATGGCAATATGATAAAAAGAGGACAAAAGTGATGTTTTTGGCATTGCTATCAACTATGTTTAGTAGATGGAAGAAATTTTTTGGATGGATTGAGACATGATAACATGTGTTTTGCATTGATTTGAAAGGATAGTGACAATCTGAATGTATAGATAATCCTATTGGAGAGAATGAAGAAGTAGCAACAATGTTGACAGAGTATGAAGACATCATATCAGAGAATGTACCAAAGGGTTTATCATGAGTCCAGAGTATTGTTCATCATATAGATATAATACTAGGAGTGATTTTTCCAAACAAGACAACACATAGAATGACACTCATAGAAAATGTAGAATTGAACCAACATATACCAGAGTTGTTAAAGAAAGGATTGATTAGAGAAAGATTAATTCCATGTGTGGTACCTATTGCACTTGCAGCAAAGAAAGATGGAGAGTGGAGAATGTGTACATATTCAAGAGAAATCAATATGATCACTATCAAGTATAGATTTTCATAGCCAGGGATGGATGACATTATGGATTGTTTAAGTGGAGAAAAGTATTTCACAAAGATTGATCTCAAGAGTGGATATCATCAAATAAAAATAAATGAAAGACTACATTTAAGACTAATGAAGGATTGTATGAGTGGTTGGTATTTCTTTTTGGATTGGCCAATGCAATGAGCACTTTCATGAGGTTGATGAATGTGGTACTGAAGAAATTCTTGGGTAAGTTTTCCACTATTTACTTGGATAATATTCTAAGTTTTATTAAGACTAGAGAAGAATATTTGTGGTACATTAGACAAGTATTGTAGATGTTGAGAGAAGATAATTTGTTTTGATTAGATCAGGAAGTGTAGTTTTATGAAGATAAAGTTGGTATACCTAGACTTTGTTATTTCTACTTGTGGACAAGGAAAAAGTAACCCTTCTACTTTTTCTTATTTTGTCCCTCCTTGTGCTTATTTGGCTTGATTTCACCTTGATTTAATGTTGAAATTTTGCCCAGACATTCACATTAGGTCTTCAATCTTTATGAATCATTAAGACTTTATGATGTCTTGTAAAGGTGTTATGAAGTGTTGTAACACATTTTCACACTTTTCTAGAATTTTTTTATTATAATTCACTTACATACCCTCTTTTTATTACTTACCAAGTCTTATTTTAAACTATTGTAAAGTTTTCTAACAAACTTTCACACTTTTCTAGAAATGTCATCAACAAATACACCTCTCTTATGCTTTATTTGGCCTATTTATGCACTTATAGGTCTTACTTTAGTGTATTTTAGGATATAAACCCAACAAACATCATTTAAGACAACTTATTCCTGACACCCATTCACATGCCTTGAGTGGGACCTATTCGCCACTAGGGGAAAATGAGTCCCTCTTGGCACAAAAATCAAAATAACTTCAAATTATTGGCGGGTTTTTATTCCTCAAGACCTAAGGTGAGCTTTTGATGTATTTTTGGGAAATTAGGGCATAATTGTGTATAAATATATGATTTTCCTCTCATTTTAACCCCCATATATCCATTCAAGTGTTCATACATTCATCATAGCATTCTATCATTTTCAACACTCAATCAAGCATTCAAGCATCTTGGAGCAGCATATCTTCAGACTTCAACTTGAAGGGTTTGGTCTTGTACATATATTTTTCAAAAGGAAAGGTGTCGAAAAGGTGTTGTAAATTCATCAAAGTAAACATAACCCTATTTGAAGCTTGGAGACCACTTTCTCATCTCATTTTCAAGATTCGGGTCCAACAAGCTATTAGGCAAAAAAGTGCAGACCAGGACCCACAGAGTTGAATCTTGAATTTTTAGAAATCTGCAGGTGGACTAATTTTCCATCTATGGAAAATGAGTCCCACTACCATGCTGGAAAAAAGTGTTTTCTGAATTTCTATGTTCCTCACATCCCAAAACATGTTTCGACAAATTTTATCAAAAATAGGACTAATTCACCATCTATGGCGAATGACTCCTATTGGGATTCAACACTAATCTCTACAACATTCTAGAAACTTCCAATATCTTCTTTGGGCTTCCAGGTGCACCGCATTCAATTTTTTCATACTTTTAGTTCATCTTTGCATACAAAACCATGTTTTCAAACACTTCATATTTCTTAGTTTTGCATTCATAATCAATAGCTTTTATTCATTTTCTACACTTAGATCATCTCACCTAGGCACATTGCATCCATTTTACATTAATATTGAATATATACATTGTATTTTGGCTCATCTTTCCCCTTTCAAGTGAAAAACCCTGGAATGGCAAGAAAGACCATCAGAATCCAAAATCTTTGTGTATACAACTAAAGGATTGAAGATGGACCCTAAGAAGGTTAGGTTAGTTATTTATTGTCCTACATCGATGAGCATTGGAGAGGTAAGATCATTCCATGGATTGGATGGTTTCTATCGAAAGTTTATCAAAAGATTTAGTAGCATTTGCACACCTATGACTCAGAAAATGAGAGGAGATAGGAAATAATTTAAGTGGAGATTCATAGCACAAATAAATTTTGAATTTTTGAAGAAAAAGGTGATAGAGCAGCTATTGTTAGCATTCCCTGATTTTGACAAATAATTCCAATTTGATTGTGATGCCAGTGGAAATACAATAGGAGCAATGTTGAGTTAGGAAGGTAGATCAATAGCTTATTTCAATGAGTAGTTGAATAATACAATAAGAATATATTCAATTTATGATCAATAATTTTATGACATAGCTCAAGCATTGAAGAAGTGGAGATTAATTTTTGCCTAGAGAATTTGTGTTATACATTCACCATCAAGCTTTGCAGTAATTGAACAATCAAGGGAAGTTGAACTAGAGACATATGTGTACCATAGAGAAAAGGAAACTTGCTTGATTTGGGAAGAGTTGATGATAAATTGGACTTAACAAGACCTTTTAGTGTTGTGACGTGTTTTTCACATCCAAACTAGGTCTTGGACCCTTGCAAATTCATATAATGATGTCTTGTAAAGGTGTTGTAAAGTGTTGTAAAAGACGTTCATGCCTCTCTAGACTTAATGAATCCATTTTACCTTAATTCAACATTATAAAATGTATTAAATTGTAATTTCACATCAATCTATAAGGATTGTAAATTAAACTTAATTATAATCTAGTGTTGTAATGTGTCCTGCACATTCACATTGGATGTTGTGCCTTCCTAGGCTAAGTGGACCTCATTTTCGTGTTGTACAACATATTTAATCACACTTTCACATTGAATTATGTGTCCCAAGCCCTAATTTACCTTCACATCATCATTAATAGGCTCTTATGACCCCATATTGTGCATCACAAGGCATTATTTGATCAAATACCTGATGAAATCAACATATAAACTAGAATTCCTCATTCCCCAACAACCCAACTAGAAAATGGACCCCTCTAGGACTAATTTTCCATATCTGGTGAATGAGTTCCTACCAGGTGGTACTGATTCACCCAAGGTGGAAAATAAGTCCCATTTGGGTCATTTTTGTGTTTTGAGCAGGAAAATTTGGAATTTTTTGTTTATTATTCTTTCATGTCAGCCTTAGGGATCCAATTACTGGGAAAATAAGGTGAATTTCCTATAAAATCAAGTCTTTAAACCCTAATTTACATCTCTTAACTCCTCTTACAACTCATTCATCATCTATCTTCTATCTCAAGTCAAACGAGCTAGGGTTTTATCTTTCTATGTCATCAAGATAGCTTCCAAGCACATTCAAGGGTAGATTCTTCATGTGTTGCTATAGAAATGAAAGATCAGTCATCATGGAAAGGTAATAACTCCATTATTGCACAATTCACTACATTCTTTTCTCATTTTTGTTTAATTACCTAAAAAGGGGTTTGACCAAGGCAAACGCCCATGCCCTAACATCCAACATTTTTCCTTCTCTTCTTGTATGTTTGTAGATTTAGACATATTAAAATCTTTAAATCATTAATAATCAAATTGAATTTTTTTTTAGGTCTTCTCTTCTTTGTATAAGGAAAAATATCAACAAAACATCACTTTCAGGCCCAAATTTGATAGTTTCAGAACTAGGCACTTGAAGAAGCAGAAAGTGCAGACTAAAGGATCCTATTTCCACCTTTGAATCTTCAAAAATTCAAAAGTGAACTCATTCAACATGGGTGGAAAATGAGTCCCACTGCCATGATTTATTTTTGTTTTTTACATTTTTGGATACCCATTTGTTCGAAATGGGCTCCAGAATAGTTTCCCAGATCTAGGACTAATTCACCTAGAATGGCGAATGAGTCCCACCGGGCCTAAAAATCAGCATCAACAACATTTTAAAAGTCATTTCTAGTCTCCATCAAGATCTCAGGTGCACACTTTCAGTTTCATTCATTTCTGTTACAATTTACATTCATTTCTAGGTGTTTTCGCATATCACAATGTGTTTTCCAACAAGTTGCATTTCAATAGCTTTCATTCAATAATCAATATCTTTATTTATTTTTCTACATTTAGATCATCTAATCTAGGAACATTTCATTCATATTTCCATTATACTTGCATTAGTTTGAGTAAACCACCTAGATTTTGGTGTGAGATCTATCTCTTTTCATTAGGTGAAAGATCCTAATTGAGCAAAAGAGACACAACATTTCACACCCAAAAAATCTATGGTTCATTTTTTTGAACCTAGGTTTTGAATACTTTCTTGTCTAATTTGAAGTCCATCAACATCCTAGAATTAACTTTCATTGCATTTGACATTAGTTAAGTTGCATTCTAGGGTTTCAAATTTTGCATTCATGAAAACTGCATGTAGATTGCATCTAAAATTATTGAAATTTTCTTAAATTTTCCACTTTCATCTTAGTTGTGCATCTTACAACCTCAAAAGAATCAAAATCCATTGAAAACTTTTGAAAATTTTGCAAAAAACAATTATTGGGACTCATTTGCCATCTTGGTCGAATAAGTCCTAGTCCATATTTTTAACAGTCTATTACAGAGTCAAAAACCTCAATTTTGTGCCTCCTCAAGCTCGTAGTACCATATATTATAAGTTTGGAAAGTTTCTGGAACATTTTTTTATGCATCTAACTGAAAAACATCAATTTAGGATAGTCATCATTTCAATTACAAACATCATTCGATCTAAAAATGCTCACATTTCTAAAATTTTGCATAACATTGATAAAAATACTTTTGACTTTTGCATATACAATATTTCTATTCATAAAAATTTGCATAAGTTTGTTAAAAGTTCTTTTTATTTTTTGCATATTCATTATGTACATTCTTCAAATCTTGCATATATTGGATAAGAATGTTTTGCATCTTTGCACATACATTGTTTATATTGCTAAAACATTGCATGAAATGGTTACAAGTGATTTTTATTTTTGTTCAAACAATGCTAGTATCTTACATAACTAGCCATATCAAGAAACATTCCCTATCTTATCCCTCTAAGAGTGTTTTTGTGATAAAGAATACAACCTTGGACATTCCTAACACTCATATTTGTTCTACTCCCAATATCTCTCATATTGGAAAAGAAGATATTTTGGTGATAAAAGAGCCAATCAATGAGAGTCTTGAGATTCCAAGTTGTTTCTCTCCTCTTACCTCTTTTTGTGGACAAGACATTAATCACCAACATCACACAACCATAGGTATCCATGACACTAACATTTTTTCTTCTTCTAGTATCTCTTCTTTTTGTGAAGACAATACTTTGATGCTAAAAAACCTATTTTGTGATGGTCATGAGAATCTTAGTTGTCCCTCTTCCCCTAAAGAAAACCTTGTTGAGCATGACAATTCAACCCTTGATTATTCCCCTACCTATGATAAAGTCATTTTAAAAGAACCAATTTGCGACTGTCAAGAATATTTGGTTTGTTGTTCTCTTAAAAACCCTCCTCCTAGGGAGGATATCATGATGCAAGACAAGGATAACTCTCACTTTCTAAGGGATTATAACATTATTCAACATCAACTCATTATTTACCCTCCTTCACATAAAACTCAAACCAAACCTAAAATTTTCCTTTACCCGTCTAAGAATAAGGTATCGCAACAAATGAGTCATAATACCATTGCTCATACATATAACACTCGAAGCAGTTTGCAACCACAACAACCAACCATAACACCATTATTGTTTCTAAATCCAATTTTTCCTAGAGATCCTTGATTAAATTAACACATTAAGGAGTACAATCTTGTTGAACAACTAAAGAATACTCCTACTAAGACATCCTTATGGGATCTTATTCAAGCATCCCCTCACTATCACAACATGATCCAAGAAGCCTTGCAACAAGTTCATGTCCCTTATAATGTGCAACCAGCTAACATAGCAACCATGATCCAAGAAATAAATGTTGACATTGTTTTCCACCAAAGTGAACTCCCCCCTTTGCAAGTTCAAAAACAAAACGAAGCTTTCATGATCATTGCTCAATACAAATAAAAAGGGATTAAGTTAAATCTTGTTAATACTAGTCCTACTCTTAATGTATGTGGAGTGAACCTTCTTGATAGACTTAGTGTTGATAAATCCAACATTCAATCCGATTCTTTATCCATTAGATGATTTGACAATGTAAGAAAAAAACTGCTTGGTGTGATCACTTTACCTATTACAGTTGGAGTGGCCACATTGGAAACACCAATTCATGTTAAGCCTAATGATCTTGCATATAATATTCTCTTAGGTAGACCGTGGATTTATGCAATGAATGGTGTTATATTGTGCATGTTTTGCACACACACCCTACCATAGGCAGGGACCCCTTTTTTTCGCTCCCGACAGGCTGCTTTGCTCCTGTCTTGTTTTGTGTGCCCCATTTCCGAGCCCAAATTGGTCATGTGCATTCAAATGATCAAATCCCCTACCCAAATTCCCCTACTTGGGGTATTCAAATCTGCGGAGAAATAAAGTGCCCCATCCCCTTTCTACCTTTTGCCTTGCTTTGGCTGTTTGGAAACATCCGTGGACCCCCGTCGCTCCTGTTTCCACATTTTTCACTTTGGGGGAAACCTTTTTTGGATCTGGGATGTGTTTGAAGTGCATAAATGAACTGCCAAGGTTTCGTCAACATTCCGTTAAGTTTCGATGGTTTCGGAACTTTACCTCCAGAATTCCCTTCCTTCTTGGGTATTTGGAAACATCTGTGGACCCCTGTTGCTCCCATTTCCACATTTTTGACTTTGGGGTCACTCTTTTTTGGATCTAGGATGTGTTTGAAGTACGTAAATGAACTGCCAAGGTTTTGTGAACGTTCCGTTAGGTTTCGATGGTTTCAGAACTTTCCCTCCAGAATTCCCTTCCTCCTTGGCTGTTTGGAAACATCTGTGGACCTCCGTCGCTCCCGTTTCCACATTTTTGACCTTGGGGTCATCCTTTTTTGGATCTGGGATGTGTTTGATGTGATTAAAAGAATTGCCAAGGCTTTGTCAAAGTTTGGTTAAGTTTCGGTGGTTTCGGAGCTTCGTCCCACTTTTGTTGTTTTTGAACATCCATGGAGCCCCGGCGGTCCGGCCTCTGGAGCCCGGCCCCTCCGTGGCCATTTCCAGGACTCCGCCTCTCTGTGGCCGTTTTGAACATCTAGCGGCCACCTCCCTTCCAGCCTCCGGAGCCCAGGTCCTCCGTGGCCATTTCTGAAAGTCTGTCCCCCTTTGGCTGTTTGGAACATTTGGCGGCCACCTCCCTTCCGGCCTCCGGAGCTCGGGTCCTCCATGGCTGTTTCCGGAAGTCCGTCCCCCTTTGGCCATTTGGAACATCCGGCGGCCACCTCCCTTTTGGCCTCCGGAGCCCGGGTACTCCATGGCCATTTCCGGACATCCGTCCCCCTTTGGCCGTTTGGAACATCCGGCGGCCATCTTCTTCCCAGCCTCCGGAACCCGGGCCCTCCGTGGCCGTTTCCGGGAGTCCATCCCTCCTTGGCTATTTTGAACATCTAGGAGCCTCCCTTCTTCTTGGCTATTTTGAACATCCAGGAGACTCCCTTCTTCCTGGTTGTTTTTAACATCCAGGAGCCTGCCTCCTTCTCGGCTATTTTGAACATCCGGGAGCTTGCCTCCTTCCCTGCTGTTTTAAACATCCGGGAGCCTCCCTTCTTCCTGGCTGTTTTGAGCATCCGAGAGCCTGCCTCCTTCCCAGGTGTTTTGGCTTTCGTCCATTGTCTTCCTTCTGACTTTCTTCCGCCATCTTTCCGCCTCTGGCGCTCACACCCTTGAAGCACGCATTAATGTTTATGGCCCAAATGAGCTCCAAATATGAATATCAAGATATTTTGATGATGCATGGATAGATCTAACAAGGAATTTGTTGGTTTGACTGACATTTTCCTTAACTCATGTATAAATGCACTTACGACACTTCGTGTTTGCAGGAGTCAAGAAGCCTTCCGTAGGTCTATCAAAGAGGCGCATTGAGGGAGTTGTCCTACCTTTTTCCAGATGATGATGATTTCTAAGGAGATTTCCACCTGAATCAGGGGCCACCAATCCATTGATGCAAGTCATCGACCGACTTATTTGATCTAATTAAAAATGTTGCAAGTCCACCAGATGGAGGGAAGCCTTCAAACAGTCTCTGCAATAGTAAAAAGGGAAATCAACTACAATACAAAACTGCTATAGTAACTGGCACTAGATGACAAAATAGAGAAACGATAAGGAATGTATTTTAAATTCTTAGATATTGGGGGTAGTTGAAGCTCTAACTTGTAATGAATCTGAGCCATTTGTTGGAAATTGATCCTAGCCATTCATTTGGACTTTGGAAAACTATAAATAGGGGCTTGCCCCTCATTTGTAAGGGTTGGAGAGCTATTGTAAAATGCATTTTGCAGCAATAGAAGATAGCATTGCATGAGTTTATGAATGTTCTCTTTGATTTTGCTCATGTTGCATGCATTGTTCTACTTCCATGTTAGTTTTAGTATTAGTTTCTTGAATGGTTGTCATGATGGTGTTACTGTTATAGTATTTGATGAGCTTCCAGCCCATACTTTTAGCACTTGTTGATGACAAGTTGTTGTGTAATTTTAGCATGGGCTTCTTTATTCCATTGCTGCAACTTTGTTCGATTGCATGTTCATGATGTGCATGTGCAATTTGAAAATCAGCAGACCTTAGGAGATTGCACTGGTTTTTGGTAGCTATAAGTTTCTCTTGGTAAAGCAAAAAATTAGTTTAGGAAGCCTGTCTACTTTAGCAGCCACCATTGTTACTATTAATTCGTAGCTTAGGATTATAATACCTTTCTCAACCCTTCTCTTTTTGTTGTTTCTTTTAATCCTTGGTTAGAGTAGGACCCAAAGCATCACCATGAAGCCAAATCAGATGAACTTGATGAGTTTCAACTTGCTATTTTGAGTGGACAACCACTGTTCATTCACTTTTAGCACTTTGAAACTGCATTTACAAACCCAACTTCCATGCTTTGTAACTCATTTGTAAGACCGCCTTGTGATTCCAGCAAATCACATAAAACAACTGAGATATTCCAAGCACTGTCAAGACCTTACATTAGAGACCTTCGAATAGTGTTCTGCAATCTGATTGTGGAAGATTGTCTTTCAAGAGAGGTAGTGCACCTACGCACTGCCTGTGTTGAGAAGTGCATAAAAAACACATCAACAAAATTGGTGCTAGAATGAGGGCATGACATGTTGAGACTACAAAGCTGAAAGTTAGAAATCAAAAAGAGCTCTTTCAAAGAAGAAATTTGAGATAGGGAGATCTCTTTTAATTCTAAAAATCAAAAAAATTTGAAGGCAAGTAGAAGCTGAGTCAAAATAAAGTAGCATGCAAAAATTGACATCACTCAACTACATGCAGATTTGAATAAGAGATTGAAGAAGCCATTGCAGTAGTTTGCATTGGCGGATAGATGTCGAGTCTATTGCACTCGCAGACACAACAAGTTAGGGTGTCTGACTTTTTTGAACAGAATTGAAAAGGTCTTGCAAGGAGAAATCCCTTTCTGGGAAATCTATTTTCCCTTGGCCCCCGAAGACCCACAGGAAGAATTGCAAACCATGGCAGCCAACGCATTTAAAGAGTTGATCCAGGAACATTTGAGCAGCAAGGATGGACCAAGATTGGAGGAAGTACTAATGGCAAGTTGGTGTAGATTTCATAATGCACCACATTCAGAATTTATGTGTCCATCATGTGACAACATCATTTCTCAAGCTAAGGGTTGTTTGGACAAGTTAGAGTAGCCAACTCTCAATAAGGAGAAGTTATCCAATGAGGCAGAAGAGTTGTCAACATCCAGAGGACAACAAAATAAAGATGAACCAAGAAATTTGACACAAGTTGGTTTTGGGACAACAGACGTAGAAAATGAAAACCAAGAGGGAGGAGCTGAAAGTCTTGGGACATCAAGGTGCATTGATGAAAATCTGATTGTAACTAGTTTAGTAGGTTTTCCCTCCATTGAAGAAGAGCAGTCCTACACTCAAGGAGAGGAACAAACGACAATTGAAGATGAATTAACAAAATTTGCAGTAGCATATACTAGGACAGCCAACACAAATGTTGAAAATCAAGAAGAGGAGGCTGAAAGCCTTGGGGCAGCAGAAGGAGATGATCAAAGCATAAGCAAAATTAGGTTGGAAGACCTCTCCTTCATAAACGATAGTGATCGAGAATCTGAAAATGTAGATTTGGGGGAGTGGGAACAAACACTCACCATGGTTGTCTACCATCAAACTTCTTTTTTGAATGATGATGAGGACCCAGTAGCAGAAAGATATGACCAACTCGTCTCTAGATTAGCAAGGGATTGGTCAGAGCTAAAATACCAAGTGGATTTGGAGGTGCTACTATTACCAAATTGGTACAGAATTCATGATTCATCACATTTGAAGATCACATGTGAACTAGGCCAAGAAGCCATCAAACAAGTCAAAGAATAGGCAAGATAGCCAAGTGCCCGACCTCCTCTACTTGCTGCTCAGATTGAAGTAGAAGACCAAGAGCTTGAGTCAAGTGATGGCTCAGTTGAAGGTGGACCTCAAGAGGATGTTGGGGCAACAATAGAAGGACATCAATACAGTTTGGGACTTCCGAGCGATGAAGTAGATCAAGCGGGAATGTTGTCCACCAGTCACCAATAAGTTCTTCCTCTTGAAGAGCAGTTGTGTACCATGGACGATGTGATTTTTGGTGAGTCTTCAGAGGGAAATTGTGCAATAGACTTTGGTCCCCTTGATGAGGTTCCATCAATTGATGACTTCTTTCCATTGGGAGCTGCACTATAGAGGTATGCTCATGCTGAGGAAGAGCACATCCCATAAAAGGGTAGCAATGAATACATACTCCTTGAGCCCCCGAACGGTGATGCACTAGAGTTTCCAGATTGGGAGAGGAGATCCTTCTCCATTTACAACGATAGTGAGCATGAGGAAATGAGTGAGCGTCATGATGAGATGCATGAACATAAAAAAGAAGAAGACAAAGGCGGAGGTGCTAAGATAGTTGCTAATAGAGATGAAGCACTCGACCGACTACAATGTGCAACTTGGAGTCCTTCCGCCATGATTGTTGTTGATCCTCCTTCGTATTCAAATTGCTCCAATAGGATAGATTCACATATGTCATCGTCCCATGACATTGAACATCATCAAAATAAGGCTGACACCTGGGAAATGAGATGGGATAGCCTATTGCCCCTTAAAGATAGCAATCAAGAAGAGGTTTGGGCAATGGAAACCCAGGCAGATGAGGTGTACTTCCTCGAGGAACAACCAGTGGAGGTTGTGGATCCCATTGGTAGATTAAAATATTTGTTTGTTGCCCCATCCTCCCAGCCTTATGAAATCTTAATGTCTGAAGTGTTGCACCCTCCACTGCGCCCACCCAAGGCTGCCAATGCAACAATCAAGGATGTTATGCTTGCTCTCAATTTTCCAACGCTGCCACCTCCGTGTGATGACATCTAGGTTTTATCCTTCCTTGCCCCTATCATTTCTCATAACTACACTTATTATTTTGATTATGGGAATAAGGGAAAACAAACATGTTTATGGATTAACCATGGGTTCAATGAGCCTCCTCAATTGCTGATTTTTCATGATGACATGATTGAACTTGAGTGCTGCAACATTGAATTTATTTTTTCAGAATATAAAGATAAATTTGCATGGTTAAGAATGACAACAATCACCTATTTGCTTCTGCATGCACTGCGAAATCCAATCAGTGTTAATGTCAACTCACCTTGCCTGAACATAATGCTTTGTAAATATCTTTGTACATAGTCATTTTTGAGTAGTATAGGTTTTCTGTAAATACTCCGCTTTCTTGCTTTCCTTAGGTTAGTTGGTGTGTGTAGGTTGCTCGCTTTGTAGGTTGTTTTTCTTATGTTTGATTTTGCTTTGTTGCTGTTTTGCTCAGGGTCCCTTTGCTTTTAGCTGGGCACATCTGTGCGCACAACAACCATACTTATTGCCTGGGGTTGTTCTACATATTTCTTTGTCAAACTCTAATCAAGTCTTCAGAGAGGATGGTGAAGGTCTTCTGTTAGTGTCAAGCGATCTGGGTGTTTAATTCAAAGAGGATAAGTTGTTGGTTTAGTCTGACTTTGACGTATTCTGAAATCTTATAGCTCTTACACATCTTAAGAATTCGACGATCACTATAGAGCCTTTTGTGAAGCCTAGTTAAGTGAAAAATCTAAAATTTTGCTCTAGCGCCACTGTGATTCTCAGCCCTAAGCGCGAGCTTCAATGCTTGCGGGTTGAAATAAAAGAGTTGAAAAGAGAAGAAAAAAAGAAAAACATTAAAAATTAAAAGAAAGAAAAAATTCAACTTTTTGGGGGTATCAGAGCAAGTCTACTAGGGCTATGGACGTCCGGTTGGCAGTAGAGCAATGTTCGGGAGAATCACAGCGACAACCTCATCGGGGCTATGGACACTTGACTGGCAGTGAGGTAATGTCCTGGATGCTTTTGGAGTTAGAATAAACTACATAGCTTAACTTGACAGAGCTTCGGTTCCTATAGCAACTGAAGAATGGGAATTAACACAATTGCACACACTTGGATTTTCAGCATACTGAAGGTTGGGTTGGCTAATGGTTTTGATCCTTTGGTTGGGCGTCTAGTTTTTTTGCCCTAGCATGAAGGAAGGAACCAAAAATTCTGGGTTCATGATTCTAGTTTGTCATCAAAATGCTCTGGAGTATTTCCCTAGTGAGTCACCATTTGTTGTGCATGTTTTTCACACACGCCTCGCCATAGGTAGGGAACCTTTTTTTCGCTCCTGACAAGCTGCTTTGCTCCTATCTTATTTTTTGTGCCCCATTTCCAAGCCCAAATTGGTCATGTGCCTTCAAACGATCAAATCCCCTACCCAAATTCCCCTACTTGGGGTATTCAAATCTACGGAGAAATAAAGTCCCCCATCCCCTTTCTGCCTTTTGTCTTGCTTTGGCTGTTTGGGAACATCTGTGGACCCCCGTCGCTCCCGTTTCCACATTTTTGAATTTGGGGGCAACCTTTTTTGGATTCGGGATGTGTTTGAAGTGCGTAAATGAACTGCCAAGGTTTCGTCAACGTTCTGTTAAGTTTCAATGGTTTCAGAACTTTACCTTCAGAATTTCCTTCCTTCTTGGCTGTTTGGAAACATCTGTGGAACCCTGTCAATCTCATTTCCACATTTTTGACTTTGGGGTCACTCTTTTTTGGATCTAGGATTTGTTTTAAGTACGTAAATGAATTGCCAAGGTTTCGTGAATGTTCCGTTAGGTTTCGATGGTTTGAGAACTTTCCCTCTAGAATTCCCTTCCTCGACTGTTTGGAAACATTCGTGGACCCCCATTGCTCCCGTTTCCACATTTTTGACTTTGGGGTCACCCTTTTTTGGATCTGGGATGTGTTTGATGTGCTTAAAAGAACTACTATGGATTTGTCAAAGTTTGGTTAAGTTTTGGTGGTTTCGGAGCTTCGTCCCCCTTTTGTTGTTTTTGAACATCCGTGGAGCCCTGGCGGCCAGGCCTCCGGAGCCTGGCCCCTCTGTGGCCTTTTTCGGGACTCCACCTCTTCATGGCCATTTCGAACATCCAGTGGCCACCTCCCTTCTGGCCTCCGGAAGCCCGGGTCCTCCATGGCCATTTCCGGAAGTCTGTCCCCCTTTGGCCGTTTGGAACATCTGGCGGCCACCTCCCTTCCAGCCTCCGAAGCCCAGGTCCTCCGTGGCTATTTCCGGAAGTTCATCCCCCTTTGGCCGTTTGGAACATCCGACGGCCACCTCCCTTCTAGCCTCTAGAGCCCGGGTCCTCCATGGCCGTTTCCGGACGTCCATCCCCCTTTGGCCGTTTGGAACATTCGGCGGCCATCTCCTTCCCAGCCTCCCGAACCCGGGCCCTCCGTGGCCGCTTCCGGGAGTCCGTCCCTCCTTGGCTGTTTTAAACATCCAGGAGCCTCCCTTCTTCCTGGCTGTTTTGAACATCCAGGAGACTCCCTTCTTCCTGGTTGTTTTTAACATCCAGGAGCCTGCCTCCTTCCTAGCTATTTTGAACATCCGGGAGCTTGCCTCCTTCCCAGCTGTTTTGAACATCCAGGAGCCTCCCTTCTTCTCGGCTGTTTTGAACATCCGGGAGCCTGCCTCCTTCCCGACTATTTTGGCTTCCATCCATTGTCTACCTTCTGGCTTTCTTCCGCCATCTTTCCGCCCTCTGGCACTCACACCCTTGAAGCACGCATTAATGTTTATGGCCCAAATGAGCTCCAAATATGAATATCAAGATATTTTGATGATGCATGGATAGATCTAACAAGGAATTTGTTGGTTTGACTGACATTTTCCTTAACTCATGTATAAATGCACTTACGACACTTCGTGTTTGCAGGAGTCAAGAAGCCTTCCATAGGTCTATCGAAGAGGCCCATTGAGGGAGTTTTCCTACCTTTTCCAGATGATGATGATTTCTAAGGAGCTTTCCACCTGAATCAGGGGCCACCAATCCATTGATGCAAGTCATCCAATGACCTGTTTGATCCAATCAAAAATGTTGCAAGTCCACCAGATGGAGGGAAGCCTTCAAATAGTCTGTGTTACAGTAAAAAGGGAAATCAACTACAAGAAAAAACTGCTATAGTAATTGGCACTAGATAACAAAATAGAGAAAAGATAAGGAATATATTTTAAATTGTTGGATATTGGGGGTAGGTGAAGCCCTAACTTGTAATGAATCTAATCCATTCATTGGAAATTGATCCTAAGCATTCATTTGGGCTTTGGAAAACTATAAATAGGGGCTTGCCCCTCATTTTTTAGGGTTGGAGAGCTATTGTAAAATGCATTTTGCAGCAATAGAAGATAGCATTGCATGAGTTTATGAATGTTCTCTTTGATTTTTCTCATCTTGCATGCATGGTTCTACTTCCATGTTAGTTTTAGTATTAGTTTCTTTAATGGTTGTCATGATGGTGTTGCTGTTATAGTATTTGATGAGCTTCCAACCCATACTTTTAGCACTTGTTGATGACAAGCTGCTATGCAAAGTTAGCGTGGGCTTCTTTATTCCATTGTTACAACTTAGTTTGATTGCATGTTCATGATGTGCATGTGCAATTTGAAACTCAGCAGACCTTAGGAGATTGCACTGGTTTTGTGTAGCTGTAGGTTTCTCTTGGTAAAGCAAAAACTCAGTTTAGGAAGCCTGCCTACTTTAGCAGCCACCATTGTTACTGTTCATTTGTAGCTTAGGATTATAATAGATTTCTTAACCTTTCTCCTTTTGTTTTTTCTTTTAATCCTTGGTTAGAGTAGGACCCAAAGCATCACCATGAAGCCAAGTCAGATGAACTTGATGAGTTTCAACTTGCTGTTTTGAGTGGATAGCCACTGTTCATTCACTTTCAGCACTTTGAAACTGCATTTGCAAACCCAACTTCCATGCTTTGTAACTCATCTGTAAGACCACCTTGTGATTCCAGCAAATCACATAAAACAACTGAGATATTCCAAGCACTGTCAAGACCTGACATTAGAGACCTTGGGATAGTGTTGTGCAATTTGATTGTGGAAGATTGTCTTTCAAGAGAGGTAGTGCACCAATGCACTGCCTGTGTTGAGAAGTGCATAAATAACACATCAACATGTTCCTTCTACTCTTCATCACAAAATGAAATACATGTACAACAACAAAGTATACACAATTGAAGTTGACCCTCATCTAAACAGTTATTTGAACATTGAGAAAAAAAATTGCTTGAACACATTAACACCAACCACACAAGTGGACCCTATCCCACATCTTGAACCAGCCACAAAACTCTTAGAAGATGATTGGGATTCCTTGGATTTTGAGCATGACTTCATGGGTGAGTACAAGATCATACACAAATAATCTAGTAAGGGAAAAGAAACCACAATTTTGGAAATAAAAAACTTGGACAACCCTTCACAAGCATCCACCTCAACCACTTTAGAACAAAAAAATTTAGGCTACACAACAACCTTTGATGAACTTAATCATGAGAAACCACTGAATTCCAAAGAAATGAAGAAGATTTATGAAAAAAGGTTATGAACTCATCAAACAACTTGGATATAGTGGAAAAGGATGTGGTGCTCAAGAACAAGGTATCCACAACCCTATAGAGTCTAACATACAACAAACAACTCATGGTCTTGGTTATTTACCTTTCATCAAGATAAACAAGCCATCCCTTACCATCAATACTATCACAAAACATCCTTCTAAAAAAAGCTTAGCAATAATACATCCTTAACTCCTTGACACTAGTAGTCTTGACAGTCCTCCTTTCAAAAAAACGAAACAAACAACGAAATATTTTCTTAACATCAATGTCATCTTGCCTAGAACTAAAGATTTGCATTCGATAGATTTTCCCTCCTATAAGAGTGAGAATAAAATCTTGCAATCTAAAGAACCTTGCATAGGTATGACATCCTCTACTAAGCAAGACATCTTTTTTCCATCAACAACCAAAACTACTTCTCCCCTTGATCAAGAGTGTATCTTGTCGAGACTCCTCCAAGATTACTTTATATCTCTCCCTCTAGGAACTTGAAAGAAATGCTATTACGAGTCCTCATTTTGCGCATATCATAGAGTTCATAGCCATTAAACTAATGAATGTAAGGCTTTGAGTAGTAAAATCCAACATCTTAAGGAGGTTGGTGTTCTCCCTTATGAGGGGGCACATAATTCCTCTAATTGATACTGATTTTAACTCTACCTTGCATTCCATCAATCCTTCTAGCTCACACTTATCCTAAGGTCAGTGAGGGAAAGGGGTATGTAGCCTCTTCCTCATATGTCACTTGTTGTTGCTTCCATCGGCTAGTCGTTAACCTTTCATGAATATATAAGAGAAAGCTTGGGATGTGGATGACATGCCTTAAGTTGGCTCGTATGTGACATACTACCTTATTCATGATGTAGCTTCTCAAAAACATATGACTTGGCATAGGGATTTCTGAGTAAGCTCTCATGTTATCCTTATTATACTTTAAAGCAATTGCTCATAGTAATGGTATGTAACCGCTTTAAAGTGGGGGCATACATCACCACTCACATTTCATTCTGTGTTTTTCTTTTTCTTGTGATTCCCTCTCTTGGACACATTTGGCACAATGTTCCCCAAGATGAGATATTGCACTTGTCCTCTCTTAGAAAAAAAATGAGACCATTTACACTTTTCCTCTCTTGGAAGCATTAGGCACAATTTTCCCTAAGATGATACATTGCATGAATTAAGAAAAATCCCTTTGAATATTCCTTACACCCTTCTACATCAACAATGTCTATGAGTGTCAAGCATACAAATTTTTTCTTACCTCAGAGCTCAAAAATCATTTTCATTATGACACCTTATTAAATTTATTAGGAGGCATAACATTGGTATGGTTAAGCAAGAAGCCCATTATGAGGGATGACTTTCCCCATAGCCCCCTTGTGGATTTCTCACCCCAGGGACAACTAGAAGTATCGTGGCCCTAGAGTGAGTATACTTAGGACTTCTCACCCAACAAACAACCAAGAGTTTCGTCGCCTTAGTGTGAGTATGAATTTTAGATAAACAACCTAGATCTGATCCACAACGTATTGGAAAAATGGTTGAAGCTTAATCCACCTCATTTTCATTATCCTTCCATCTAGTTCTTTCCATTGCATGTTCATGTATCTTGTTTTGCTGCACATCATTCACCTTATGTGTGTCCTCTTGTGCTTATGTTGGTTTGACTTAGGATCTTGGATCCTAGGGGCTTGCGCAACCTCCTTTGAACTTTTTCATACTTTGTCACCCACATTGGTACAATTGGAACTCACTTGAATGTCTACTTTAGTGTGATTTTGAAGCAAGTTCATCCTCTAACTAACGTGGGGGCTAAATGTGTCATAGAAAAAAGGAAACTTTCTTGACTTGAATTTTTTTGAAGATAAATTGGACTTAACAAGACCTTGATTTAGTGTTGTGATGTGTTTTTCATATACACACTAGGTCTTGGACCCTTGTAAATGCATTTAATGATGTCTTGTAAAGGTGTTCTAAAGCGTTGTAAAAGTATTTCATGCATCTCTAGACATAATGAATCCAATTTCCCATAATTCAACATTATAAAATGTATTAAATTGAATTTTCACATCAATCTAGAAGGCTTTTAAATTAAACTTAATGATAATCTAGTGTTGTAATGTGTCATGCACATTCACTTTGGATGTTGTGCCTTCCTAGGCTAAGTGGACCTCATTTTAGTATTATAAAGTGTATTTAATCACACTTTCACATTGAAATTTGTGTCACAATGCCTAATTGACCTTCACATCATCATTAATAGGCTCTTATGACCCCATATTGAGCATCCCGTGACATAATTTGATCAAATACCTGATGAAATCAACATATAAACTAGAATTTGTTATTCCCCAACAACCTAGCTAGCAAATGGACCCCTATGGGACTAATTCACCATCTATGGAAAATGAGTCCCTACCAAGTGGGATTGATTTTCCCAAGGCGGGGAATTAGTCCCATTTGGGTCATTTTTACTTTTGAGAGGTAAAATTTGGAATTTAAGTTTATTATTCTTTCATGTCGGCCTTAGGGATCCAATTAATAGAAAAATATAGTGATTTTCCTATAAAATCAAGTCTTTAAACCCTAATTTACATCTCTCAACTCATTTTACAACTCATGAATTCATCATCTATCTTCTATCTCCAGTCATATGAGTTGGGGTTTTATCTTTATAAGCCATCAAGATAACTTCCAAGGACATTGAAGTGTAGATTCTTCATGTTTTTCTGGAAAAGTTCAAGATCAATCATCATGGAAAGGTAATAACTCCATTATTAAATGCTTCATTACATTCTTTTCTCATTTTGGTTTAATTACCTAAAAAGGGGTTTGACCAAGGCAAACCCCCATGCCCTAACATCCAACATTTCTCCTTCTCTTCTTGTGTGTTTGTAGATTTAGACATCTTGAACACTTGGAAATAATTAAGAATCAAATTCAAATAAAATTTAAGTCTTCTCTTCTTTTTCTAAGAAAAAATATCAACAAAAGGCCACTTTTAGGCCCAAATTTGATAGTTTGAGAATTGGACACTTGAAGAAGTAGAAATTGCAAACCGAATGCTCTTGTTTCCACCTTTGAATCTTTATAAATTCAAAAGTGGACTCATTCACCATGGGTGTAAAATGAGTCCCACTGCTAGGCTTGATTTTATTTTTCTGCTTTTTGGATACCCATTTGTTCAAAATGGGCTCCGAAACAGTTTCCCAGATCTAGGATTAATTCACCCAGAATGGCGAATGAGTCCCGCCAGGGGAAAAAATCAACATCAACAAAATTTTAGAAGTCATTTCCATTCTCCATCAAGATCTCAGGTACACACTTTCACTTTCATCCATTTTTGTTTCAATTTGCATTCATTTCTAAGTGTTTTCACATATCACAATGTGTTTTCTAACAAGTTGCATTTCAATAGTTTTCATTCAATAATCAATATTTTTCTTTAGTTTTATGCATTTAGATCATCTCATCTGGGAAAATTTCATTCATATTTCCACTATACTTGCATTAGTTTGAGTGAACCACCTAAGTTTTTAGCCTATCTCTCTCCTTTTAGGTGAAAAACCTAAGAGTGCAAAAGAAGTACATAGCCCCCAAAAATATATGGTTCAATATGATATGGCTTGAGTTATTGCAGATTTAAATATTTATGTTGAAACATATGAGTGGCAAGTCAAACAAAGTTGTTGATGCATTAAGCAGGAGAAGGAATTTACTAACAAAGATGAGGATAGAAGTATTGGGATTTGAAGAATTGAAACATATGTAGGAGAATGATCATTTTTTTTTAAGCATGGAGAGACTGTAAAGAACCAATAGTGATAAACGAGAGACAAGGATTGGATTATTTCATTCAATAAGATATATTGTTCAAGAGGTATCAATTATGTATTTCAAGGAGTTCAAAGAGGGAGAATTTAATTAAGGAGAAGCATAGTGGGTGACTAGCAGGACATTTTGGAGTGGACAAGATAGTACCTTTGGTAAGTGAACACTATTTTTGGCCATAGATATATTGAAAGGTGGAAAATTGTTTTGCTTTCCACCTAGGGGGTTTAGGACCTAGGAGGACAATTTTCACTAACTTTCAGCCAAGAACAAACCCTTAAGATCTCAATGCGAAAGAGAAAGAGATCTTGCAAGAGGGTTGTTCTAGGGGTTGAATATGATGTAATAAGGGGTTAACCATCAAGTTTGGACTTGGAAAGGATAATGAAATGAAAGATGGAATGAAAAGCCCTAATTGAATGCAAATTAACACTAAATGACCTAGAAAAGTGAATGAAACAATACAGAAAGCTACAAAATAGAATGTGTGTACCTGGAAATTTGGAGATGGCTTGATGGAGGTTTGGAATATTAGAAATTAAAACTTTATTGCAGATTGGGATTCATTCACCAAGTTGGTTGAATCATTCCAGAATCTGGAAAACTGTGCAAGAACATGAATCTACCAAATGGGTATATAAATCTGCAAAATTCTGAGATTTGATAGGAACTGGGACTCATTTGCTAGAAGTGGAAAATCAGTCTAGTTGGGATTTTCTAAAGCTTCAAAGGCTGATCCTACTCTTCTCTATCTACTTTGTTCTTCCCGAGTTTTTTTCAGAGCTGAAACCCTGATTTGTAACCTTTAGGTGATCTCCAATGTTCTCCAAGGCTTGATGAAAACTTTTACAACTATGAATGATTTGAAACTTTTCTCCAATCTTGCTCCTTAGGAAATCTACAACCTAGACCTAAAAATCACACACAAAGGAGAGGAAACATTTTTGTTGGGTTAGTGGACAAGTATTTTCCTTAGTCAAACCCCTTGTTGGTAATTAAACCTTGAAATGAAAGAAAATGGGAATGGAGAATGATGAATGAGCAAATAACAATGTTGCAATTCACCAAACCCTAGCAATAAGGTTCTACAAATATTCTTGAGATGGTTGCAATGGATGTAGATCTTGATCCTTGCTTAAATAATGATGATCTTGAAAGAAACACTTGCTTGAATCTTACCCTACATCACAATTAATATTATAATAAAAAACATAATGCATGAAATCCTTGACATGATGATTGATGCTTAAATGCCACTCTAAATTTTTTGATAATCTACACTTGAATGCTCTTTTTATTTCTTGAATGCTCTTGTGAACTCTTGATTTCTTGTTAGATTGCTAGGTGAAAATATGAGTGAAAGAACCGTGTATTTATACTTAATTATGCAAGAATTCCCAAAATTACAACACTACAAGCTAACATCAAATCTAGGAGAATAAAATCCCACTAGAAATTTGAATTAATTTTTATTTTGGGTCACACGGAACACATTCAACCAAGTTGGTGAATGAATCCCACTAGGCTTAATTTTTGGTATTAGTTTTAAAAATGCTTAGAAATGTGTAAAACTAGGTTTGGGGGAAAGAGATTTAGGTGGGACCCATTCACCCAAGGTGGGGAATTAGCTCTAGATCACTAAATCTAGGCCATTCAAACCTGAAACACCTAAATTATGATTGGCTAATGATTGGTGTCGGGATTATCCTAAAAAAGATGCAATAAATGAGGCTTGTGAATATAAAATACGACCAATCAAAGCATAATAAAGCCCAATTATTAATGAAAAACCTAGAACATTGTGAAAGTGTGTTACAACACTTTACAACACTCCAAATAAGGAATTATTAAGATTTATTTTAATTAAAAAGAGGTTCATTAGGTTCAATTAATTAATAAAACCTTAGAAAAGTGTGAAAGTGAGATAAAACACTACACAACACTTTAGCAAGGTATCATTTAAATCCATTAGTTCACAAGGGCCCAAGACCTAATGTGAATGTGTCAACCAAATTACAACAGTAAATCAAGCCAACATTAAGCCCAGTTTCATGAGGGTCCAAATAAGTGTGAAAATGTCCTTGATGACATTTTTTGACACTACATTTAGCCCCCGCTTTAGTGAGAGGATGGACTTGCTTCAAAATCACACTAAAGTACACACGCATGTGTCAAGAGGGTTTCAAGTGTACCAATGCTAGTAAGATGGAATTTCATCTATCAAAAGGGGTGATCATGTCCCTAGGATCAAGATCCCATGGAAAACCAACATAGGAACAAAAGAACACACATGAAAATGGTAAAGAGAAACAACAAAGCACAAGCATACATTGCAAAATATGAAAAAGAGAAAAGGTAAAACATAAATTAGTTAGATAAAGCTTCAACCATTTGTCCATCGCGATGTGGATTAGATCTAGGTTTTTTGTCCGAAAAATACATACTCGTGCTTTGAGGAAATGAAACTCTTGACTGTCTATTGGATGTGATGTCCAAGAAGGTGAGAAACATACACTCATTGCTAGTATGAAATCACACACATGCAAGTGGCTATGGGGAAATTCATGCTTCATTTGAGCTTCCCATGATAAATTTAATAAGGTGCCACACAAAAAAATCATTTTTGAGCTTCATGAGGAAAACAAAAATCTGTATGCTGGGAGCTTGAGATGAAAAAACAAGATGGCTCTATAGGTATGCAAGTTGTGTTATGCAAGGTGGAAATATAACTACAAATTCAAAGTAGGTAATTTTCAAAGGAGTCTTGCTTAGTTCATGCAAGGTCTTAACTTAGGGAACATTGTGCCTAATGTCTCCAAGAGAGGGCCAATCAAATAATAGAAGATTCACAACTTAGGGGATGCACACTTGTGCCACATCAAGCCACTAGGAGGAATATAATATGCTAAGAGATATCACACTCATGAAGGACATCATACCTAATGTAATCCACAAAGCAAAAAAAGCATCGTATGAAGTAAAAATACTGCACCATGAACCATGAAAAGAAAAATGCCAATGTATGCCCCCACTTTAAAGAAATTGCTAAATACCATGCTATGAAAAATTACTTTAAAGTAGAAAATGATAAATTCTAACAATAAATAAGACAAAAGATTTAAATTGGAAATTTCTATGCCAAGTCGTATGTTTCCAAGTAAGGCCACATCATTTTAGAGAAAATATAAGAGAGGGGTTGCCCCCAAAATGAAAACACCAAACACATAAGGGATCTATGGATTTGGGGTCAGTATGTTCTTGCTGCAATATTTTAATAGAGCTTGGAATTGTCATCATTCACCAAATACACATAGAACTAGAAGAATGTCATAAATAGAGCTTGAAAACAAAGAAAAACCTTTCGATTCAACATGGAAGAGACATGAATGTATCGATGCTTTGCATCATCCCGAAAAGGAAAACACAAGATAAATAAAAAAGATAAAGATGAAGGAAAACCTTTGGGTCAACATGAAAGAGTTATGAGTGTCTCGATGCCTTGTGTCATCCCCAAAAGGAAAACACAAGACAAAGTAAAGATAAAAAGTGAAAAGTAAGAGATTGTTGACATATAGAAGAATGAAGGTACAAACAGAAGAATTTCACAAAGAGAGATAACATCAAACAAAATGTCATGGGGGATCACATTGGACACATCCAATCACACAAAATAAAAATAAACTGAAATAATGGAAAAGTCTAGTAAGGCACATGTGAGTCAACCTATTAGTAGGTCATCTGCATCCCAATCATGTTCCTTATATACCAAAGGTGTACAACTAGCCAAAGGGACAACAAAAAATGTATTACTAGGACAAGGATATCTACCTCTTTCCTCCATTGATTGCAAGAAAAGAATGAGCTGAGGTAGGTGATGGGAAAGGTGATGTAATAGTGAGAATAGAATGTTCTACAACTATTACATGGCAAGGGGTGGAAAAGGATATGCTATGCAATCACTTGATGAAAATAATTTCCATAAAAGTTAAAGTTGTTCAATACTAATTTGAATGCACGAAACTCATTAGTACTATGTCCAAGAGTTTTTTGGTATCAACAATGTGGAACTTTTGCATCTTGAGGATATAGTATGAGCCTATCTTTCATCAATGGTATTGTGATTACTTCTTTGTTTAGAAGAAATAGTAGTTTCCTTTCACTTCCAGGTGGTGGACAAGGAAATTTAGTTTTTGTAACTTGTAGGGTCTCTTGTGCTTGCTATATTCACCAATTTCTCAAGTTGAAGGTTGAGGAGGAGAATCTAAGGTGATCATATCATCCTTGTTATTGTTGTGAATTTGTGCCATAGAAAAAAGGACTCTTTTCTTGACATGGGATTAATTCATGATAAAAAAGACTTACTAAGGTCTTAATCTAGTGTTGTGAGGCATTTTATGCATCCACAATAGGTCTTGGACCCTTGCAAATTGAATAACATGATTTTAATTATGTCTTGTAAAGGTGTTGTAAAGTCTTGTAAAGGACTTTCACAATTTTCTAGACTTAATGAACCCATTTCTTCCTAATTCAACATTATAATTTTTTTTTATAACATTATTGTTGATGTGTTTTTTATGCACCCTTCAACACAGGCAGTGCGTAGGTGCACTACATCTCTTGAAAGACAATCTTCCATAATCAGATTGCAGAACACTATCCCAAGGTCTCTAATGTCAAGTCTTGACAGTGCTTGGAATATCTCAATTGTTTGATGTGATTTTCTAGAATCACAAGGCAGACTTACGGATGGATTACAAAGCATTGGGAGTTGGATCTTGAAATGGAGTTCCTAAGATGGGGAAGTTGTTATGCTTTTGTTGTAGGTTTAAACAATAGTCTTGAACTCCATTTTTATTGTTGGATTTAGCTTTACAATGTGCAATGAACCTTAGCATAGGTCACTCATAAAAAGAAAAGGAAAAAGAGCAGGGAAGAGAGAAAGTTCCTAGACCTAAAACTAATGGTGAAAAGTGATAATGGAGTTCCTGCAATGGAAAACTTCCTGAAACAATATTCCACTTAACCAGAAACCTCACAGTCCCATGGAATTTGTACTATATTCTAAGGTCTGCAAATGTTTCATCTTCCATTCACCATATACATGCATGAACAAAGATGAAATTTTTGGAGCAGCTTTGAATTTAAGCCCAAACTAACTTTACACAGCTATCTACCATCATCAAACAACAAATAGTATGGACTAAGAAGGCATCCAAACTGCAAGAATTTTCACTACCACAAAACAACATTCCTAAAATCTATCAAAGAAAGAATATAACTAACTAGAACAGCAATGAAAAATCTAAATCGAGCATCTAACAATGGAGATTGAATCAAGTAACATGTAAGAAACTTTGAAAATGCACCAAGTCGATGTATTTTCATTATAAATTTCAGCAGCATGTCTTTACAACAACTCAACACTCTTTGCAAATGAGAGGAGACCCCTATTTATAGTGCTTCAAAGGAGAAATGAATGGAAAAGATTAATTATCATTGTGTGGCCAAGATTCATTACAAAATAGGGTTTCACCAACCCTCAATATATCATAATTTAAAATTACATTTTGTCCCTTCCTTATTTTGTCCTCTAGTGATGACACTGTAGCACTTCGTCTTTTAGCTGATTGTTGTTTACCATAGCTATTCTTTGGGAAGCTCTTCATCCTTGACAGGGTTTTCCTCTTGCCTTCTCGATGCTGTGTATTCCATGAACTTCAAGATGATCAGCTGGAGTTTGTCTACCTCAATGATTTCATACCGTAGTACTTGGTAGCTCCACTCCTTTGCATTATCTTCCAACCTTTTTCAATCTTCATCATACTTCACGCCCTGATCCTTGAATAGCTCTGACTGATCGAAGGCACGGGCAACAAAACTCGTAAATTCCACCATGATTTCACTAGACATTTCGTTCTCCATCTTCTTCTAGAAGTAAGGCTTCACCTTTTCTGGATCCATTTGCACTGTAGGCATATCATATTTTGTCATCATCTTGAGATAACGAGCGCATTCTATCCTGATTTCCTTTATCCATTCTATATTCAGATCCACTTTGCTCATTATTTGTTCCAACCTTTCCTTCCTATTGCCAAAGTCCCCCTGCCACACATCCATTAGCCAGTGGTTGTCCTTCTTAAACACAACCTCCTTTTCCCATGTGGCTTCTGGCAATTGAAGGATAGCCTCAATCATTGGAAAGGTGGAATTGTAGATCACAGGGAAGTCGATGCAGAGCTTCCTCACGCCTTCCAGAGATTGTTGTAGGTCTAGGAACTTGTTGGCTGTTCACATAGCCTGGCTAATTCCCAGGTTCCTGATGTACAAGACTTGCCAGAACCATCCCTCCATAGTTATCTCTAAGTTCTTCCTCCTTTCCATTTTATCAATCTGTTCCTTGGACAATAGCTGGGGCGTGGTGGTGGACATAGTAGGTAGGTCGTCCACCAAAGACCATTGCTAGATATAATATGTTAAAGCATCCACCTATACTTTGAGCTCATCTTTTGAGATCTTGTCTTGTTTTATTAGATGCACCACCATGGCCACTGACTCCTCAAGATGCTCTACCTTCTGTTCTCTGGTGGTAGTCCCCATGTCGATGGTGGAGATGTTGTAACTCACCCCAGCCTAGCCAACCATAGGTGTTGCTATTTGTACAACTCGAGATCCAGAGGTATCCATCATTACCTTGGATCTGATTTTCGGCTTCTTTTCCTTTTTTGTTGTGATATGAGCTCAGGCTAAGATAGCCTCTAGTCTTGCCTGTGCGTCCTTTAGTACAAGATTTTTTCTTTCGAGCTATTTCTCTAACCACCCAGGCATGAAAGAATTTCCCTTATGTGAATCATGGTCACCCTCGCCCCTCTCGACGAAGGCCAAGGTTTCCTTTTTCTTATCTTCTCAGGACTTTTCTTTCTCCTTGGTAGTATCTTCTTCTTCTTCATTAGAGTCCTAGATGAACATAAGGCATTTAATAGGAGGCTTGGCCAATGATTGCTGTAGGGGACTTTCTTTCTTTTCCATTTCCTCCCCTTTCTTTCCTTTAACTTGTTCAACCTCGTGCACATGTTCTTTGAATTGCTCGATCTCAAGGCCCTTGACAGCTTGGGCCTCTCCCTCAGTTTTTCCTTCTTGCTGCTATTCTTCTTCTTCAAGGAGCAACCTTCCTGCCTCTGTCTCGGTGTCCTTCAGCTGCCGGGCTAGCTCCTCCTCAAGATCATCTTTGGAGGCCCACACTATGACCTTACCACCGGTGTCCTCCTCCTCATCCCCGCTCTCAAAAGAACCAGTTCCCTCCTCTTCATAGGCCACCCTGTCAATAGTGTGATGTTCGTACTCCAGGTGTTCATGATATTCATCAGCCTCCTCTTCGAAAGGCTTTGAGGCCTCTTGCTCTGGCATCCATATTCAGTGGTCCTATCGATGGTTGTGAAGGCTTGGTAGTAGCGAGGACTTGTGCAATGGCTACCTGAAGAGTGGGATCCATTACGATCTGGGAGAGCTTAGGGGGAAGATTCTACATGCATCTCGAGAGAGCCTCATGCATGGTGGAAGTGGGTATAGGTGATGTCACCGTAGCTAGAGGGAGCGACGTGGTTGGTGACATGGCAGTGGAGGAAGGGGGAGTAGTTATGGCAGAAGAAGAGTCGACAACTATTACAGACTCGGCCGGAGGTGAAGGGGAAAGATGGACAAAAATGTCCATTGCCTGCGGGGATGTGGCAATTATGGCTAGAGAGGTAGGTGGTGCAATAGTAGGGGCCGGAAGAGCCAAGAGTGGTTCCAATTGATCTGTATCCTTCGCTTCCATCTCTTGGGTTGAGGGTTGCTCTGCAGTGCCCCTCATCTATTTGAGCCTTTTGGAGAGTGAGCCCCCTGTTTCTTTCCTTGCATAGACCTTTGGGTCAGGAGACTGCTCCATTTCTGTCTCCTTCCTCTTTCTAGACCTGGTTACTGGAGGGTACTTGGAGGTCTCATCGGTTGAAGTGGTGGTAGTGGCATCCTCTGTGGCACTTGGCTCACTTTTAAGCCCTTCATAAGTCAAAATCACTTCCTGTTGTTTCAACTGGGCCACCTGTCCATCAGCCCACTTCGTAGTGTGAGCCAAGATTGACTTGGTTATGATATCGAGGTCATTAACCTACTGCTCATCCCAGTCTATTATTGGTAGCGGCAAGTTGGCAACTACAGGGTACCTGGGGTCCATTAAGGTGCTCTCGTCTTCTTCGATTTGGTTTGGTATGGGAAAGGGTTGCACCTTTCTTACAAAATGTGCAGTCATCCACATATAGTGCCTTGCACGCACCTCTTTATCATCTTGACAATCCCCCCAAAAGTCTTTAATGTGGTGCAGAGGAGTGAGCCTCGATCCCAGTGCCTTCCTTACGTATCCATATGGGTCCATTCGCAGGCGAGCAGTGTGTAGGTGAAAATGGTAATCTTTTTGTTCCTTCTCAGAGTTACTAGCACACTCGAAAGTTTGTATTTTATACATGCCCTAGCCAAGAGTCATGGGATAAGAGATCTCTGCTATGTGTTTGCTACTAAAGATCGCCTATATGTGTTGAAGCTGTCGAGAAAGCTCCAGTAGGATGATTTGGTCATTATGGTATCGAGGCAACCTGTTTGGCCTTTTGGTGAAGCCTTGGGCATGGATGTATGTGAACTTTGGGTACTGAATGAAGAGGAAGGCATATTGCTTTAAAAATTTCTGAGCATTATGGGAAACCCTCCTTTCGAAATCCCCAGAAATCATTCTAACAATATGGCTGATGAAGGCATCATTTACTCTGCAGTACTCCCTTCTAAAGTTTCGGTATTAGAGCTGTGGGTATCTATCAGAGGCCTTGAGTCTTCGGCCCTGCTCTTGATTAGGCACCACAAAAAACCTGTTGATTTCCTCTGATCCGCCAAGGAGTAGACGAGGTATATATAAAACTTTGAGCTTTTCTTCACATTGATGAACTACTCATGGAAGCAGTTGTTGATTATACCTCCCCAATAAAATGCGGTCTTTGTGGTAACATCCTCATTCCCACGAAGGATTTTCTCAACAAAGTACACCATCCAACCTTGAAATAAGGTCGCAGTAGGGAGGCCCATAACCCTGCTTAGCATTGTGACCAAATCGTGGTAGTCTTCATAGAAATCGCTACGAAAGATTTTGTTAGGAATCTCCGCGGCGCTGCCCCGCTTTTCTTTGAGCCAATGTTGATTTATTAACTTCCTGCAACCTATAAGGTTAGCATCCCACACTGCCTGGCATTCTTCTATGGTGGGGACCTCCATCTCCTACAAAGTGGGGATATGGAAAGTCCTTGTGATTCCTTCAGCCGACATGTCGGCGAGAATGTTACCCTCCCTATCAATGATTATTCTTGTGTCGGGTTTATATGCCTCCCGGCAAGCAGTGACCAACTTGGCAGCTACGAGGGATGGAGGGAATCCTGTAGCTTTTGCAAATCCACTTTTCCTTATCAGTCTCGCATTCTTGGTCGTTGGGTTGACCCTGACCCTCCATGTGAATTCGTCAATATTGACATGGCTGATATTGGTATCGGTGATCTCCTTCCAATGTGTGGTAATCTTTGAGTGTAGAGGCTCACCCTAGAATTAGTATTTCATTTGGTCCTTGTCTTCTTTCCCTCGAGGATCTTTTCCTGACTTCTTTCACTTGTCCTTTTCGATGGGTGCCCCTGAAGGTCCCGCACCTGATTCCATATATTCTGCAACCAAAAAATCATAGTGAGTCTAATTGACCATGAAAACACTCATGTTAGTTGAAATCCCAAAGATGAAATCCATTTCAAGTAATCTATCAAGCATAACATGATACTTTTATTCCCTGATGTCATTGGTCTTTTGATTGAGGGCATTTGGATAGTCTGGATCTGGAGGACCAGACTTCCTTGGCAGGAATGCCATTTTAGAAGGAAAATAGGGCAGAGGGCTCCCATAGATTCTCCCTGATCGAATTTGATAATTTAAAAAGTTTGCAATGAAGAAGACCAAGATTAAGCATGTTGGTCGAGATCAGATTTCGAATTGGGCTCATTTGGATTAGTTTAGGGGCATTCAGAGGTACAAGGTCAGAAAGTTGTCAGGAGATGGCTGCTTGGGAAAGAAAGATTAGAAACAAAATTTTGGAGAAAGAACTCTGGGGTCCGGGGTTCAGCAGGCTACAGGGCGGTCAGAAGACTATAATTTTCCACTTGAGCGCCCGGGTTTGAGGCACCGGGAAGCCATTCATCCTTCGACGTTTGGAACTACTATGCTGGGAAAAAGTCAAGAGGTTAGGGCCCGGTGTGAGGGTCAGCAAGAGATCAACCATCGATGTAAAGTCATAGCGAATTCCCCAGGTCTCACTAACCAACGCACAGGGGAAGACGAGTCAGCATGAGGTGATGGCGGTGGGGTAAGGTCTTCACAAGGTCCTTCAGTCTCGCTGACAGCCAAGAGCAGGACTGGACCTGACACGAGCATTCGTTGTTTGATTTTATTTTCAGTCCTATGGTGGTCGGAAGGTCGTAGCCTAGAACTCGAAGGGGTAGGCGAGATTTTCCCTTCGGAATGGCAGATGAGGGAAGGTCGGGGCCCAGAGGTCAGAAGGATGTTGGGTATTCATCAAGAGAAGAGTGATGTCGCCATGAGGTCTTGGCGAGCACAGAAGGTCTTGCCGACAAGAGGAGTCTTTGGTTTAAGTTTTCCAGGTCAGAGAAAGTTCTTGGTGAACCAACAATGTCTCCCCGACTAACTTCGTGTTTTCCCAAGGATGAGGAGGTCGGCGTAAGGTCTTGGCGAACACTAGGATTCTTTCCAAACAAGCAACAACTTCTGCAAGAGTAGGGAGCTCGGTGGGAGGTCTTGTCAAAAGACAGATGTCCTTGCAAAACCAATAGACATCGATAAAGTTACTAGATTTTGCCACGACCTCTCGGTGACTTGGTTTGGTCCTGCCGATAGAAATAATTCAACGCAAGAATTGCAGGGTCCTATCAACCAAATGCGAACCTGAGAATGCTTTTCGGTGAAATGCAGGGTGACTAGAGTGGCATCTCCCTAAACTCGAAGGGTAACAGTGACAAAAGAAAAGAGCTTGATGAAGGCACAGGTGTTCGGCGAAAGGTCTTTCCGAATCAACAAATGAATCAACAAATGAATCAACAAAGCCACTGGGTTCCTCCATGACCTCCTAGTGACCAAGACTTGTCTCGTCGGTGGAGTAGCTCTGGGGGGAAGCAAGTTACGAAAATTGGGATGCGCAATTCCGGAGACCCGGGCCTGAGAGAGACAAAGGCTGCTTCGAGATTTCTGGTTTTTCACCAAGTCCCAGCTGGCAAAGAGAGTGTCTGGGCGCAAGGGGTGCGAATGCGCCTACGAAGAATAGTGGTAAGAGGGACAACTCCCAGATTGATCATGGAGGTGCCATGTTGGGTTTTCTCAAGTTTTAAGATATGGGTTTTGTTCGTTGTGTCACGTTTTATCATTCGCATGTCTTCTTGATGGTTATTGTTCATTTTAAGCTTTAGAAATCATGAAAAAATTGGTTGGTAGGGTGACTGGGAGACTACCTCGAACACTCAATGCGGTAAGGTGATGGATCCACCAGCGGTCAGCCAACGAAGGTAATGGGCGCAAGTGTGAAGGTCCCGAAGACAATGGACTCCTCTCAGGCAAGCACTGATCTCTCACTGTGATACTGTCAAGTGAAAATGATAGGTTGGAACGGGTCTTTTATACCCCCCACTGCCATTAATGGCCTCATTGAATGTAGGTATGGTAGAACAAAGGTTGGTGGATTTGAATTCACCGACGGCTCCGGGAGACCCAAGATCCTGAGGCCAGGAGGGTGCAGGAAGGCGGCCGCTTGGAAATTTTCAACTCCGAGGTCACCAGCGGCAAAGAGGAGGTTAGGGCCCGGAGACGGAGTTCCTTCACCGTTAGGAACGAAAAAACCATCACGGAATTCCAAACATGGAAGTCTGGAAGATCGGTCCCAGAATGCCCAACGGCAATCACAATCCCCTCGCAAATATTTCAGATGGTGAATATAGAGCCGAGACTCGGGGTCTGGGAGGACGGGAACCATCCACCGTCGAGAATAGCGGGCTCAATAGGGAAACCCGGCCACGAAAACCTAAGGGGGTGGGCCCGGCCGGATCCAGGGCTATTGGCAGAAGCAAACTACCACAAAGACCCCAGAAAGCACCAAAACTCGACAAAACAAGCCAAGGAGAAGCACGGTCAACTTATGATGAATATGTGAAGGTTCATTGACCATCATGGGCACAAAAAATGGGGCATGCAAAATGAAGCGGTGACAAAAATGACTTGGCAAGGGAAAGAAAAGAGGGTCCTCATTCTGAACGGGGCATGTGTGCTAAGGGCACAACAAATGGTGACTCCGCTGTGAAATGCTCCTGAGTGTTCTAAGGGTAAATATTCATTTAGGACTGAGAATCTCCAGTTTCAGAGGCCAAGAATGAGCTTTCAAGGGTGAACTAGGAGAATGGGATCCTTAATTGTGTTAGTTTAGAGGACATCTCAAAAGTGTGTGCAGTGAAGTCATTCCTTTCCTTGGGATGGTGACCAGGCGCTGTTAATCCAACTGAGCAAGCTACATAAATCATCTAACACCAAAAGTAACCTTGACATTGCTCCGCTGCTAGTCAAGTGTCCATAGCCCTGACAGAGTTGTCACTGCAATCCCATGGATATTGCTCTACTACTGGCCGAGCGTCCATAGCCCCGATAGAGTTACCCATACACCCATATGGTCGCTTATTTTTTCAGAATTCTTTTCTCTTTTGTTTTGATATTTCCTTCAATGTTCATTTTTAGATAACTTTCTTACTCAACTGGGTAAGCACCGAAGCCTACAATGGGTTTGGGACTGCAGTGGTCACTGGATCAGACTTAAGATTTTTCACTCATTAAAGGGTTTTATAGCAACCATGGCATAGTCCTTTAGAAATGATTATTATATGTCTTGTGCGAGATCCGAGATGTGTGTAAGGAGATCCAATCCAAGGTCAAGTTTTGAGCAGAGTTCAAACAAAAAAATAATTCGTGGGCAGCTTTTAGAGACCGATGGTTGAGAGTGAATGTTTAGCCGAAGAACACTAAGGACAGACAGCAAAGTAAACCACTCGTCGAGCGAGCACGACCACCGCTAAGGGGTGGGAAACAATACAAAACTACTGGGAGGGAGAAAACAAAAGAGCAACGCAAAACAAAAAGACACAAGCAAACTAGAAAGAGCGATCTACTCTAACCTATTTACAAATATTTACAAAGAATAGCTCGAACGAGCTCAAGCCTGGAAGTAATGCTTTAGGTGCTACCCGTTGACCAACAATGGGACGCTCTCACTAGTTAAGGTCTTTAGGAAGAAGGCACTGTCTCCCAAAATCTGAGCTATTTGAAAGGGGCCAAGCCAAAGCTTGTCGAATTTGTTGTGTCCCCCTTTCTTTTCATGAGCCTTGTCCCAATGCAAGACCAAATCTGCAATTCTGAAGGGTTTGGTTTTGGCTCGGCGGTCGAACCATCTCTTAACTATGCCCTGATGTTTGGAAAAATTTTCTATTGCACATTCTCAGACTTCCTCTAAATGCAAGAGCTCGGCTAACCGAGCTTCTCTACGATCTCCTCCCTCATAAAATTCGTTCATAAAATGAAGAGTAGGAATCTTTAGATGGATAGGAAATATAGGTTCTAGGCCATAAATGAGGTGGAATGGGAAATCGCCAAGGGCAGCCTTATGGTGAGTGCGATCAGCCCAAAGGGCGAAATGGAGCTGGGTATGCCAGTCCTTAGGATTCCTATCTAACAATTTCTTGATCACGGTAATCAGGTTTTTATTGGTGGACTCAAGGAGGCCATTACCTTGGGGGTAGTAATTGGATGAAAACTTAATGACGATCCCGTAGTCAAATGCCCAACTAGAAAATTTTAATGAGGTGAAAGCAGGTCCATTGTCACATACCAAAGCATAAAGACAACCAAAGCGATTTAAAATGAAACTTTCTAAAAAGTTAGTAACTACTTCAGTTATGCATTGGTTACATACGATTGCTTCCATCCATCTAGTACAGTAATCAGAAGTGGTAAGAATGTACCTGTGTCCCATAGACAATGGAAGGCTTACCAGACCGATGAAATTGAAACCCCATTACGTGAACAACCTTACCTCCAACACATGCTACAGTGGGATAGCAGCATTCTTTTCCCTAGTGGCAGTGGTCTGGCATGTGTGACATGAGCGAACATGGAAATGGGCATCCTTGAAGATAGTTGGCCAATAATACCCTACTCTCAATATTTGGTGTGCTGTGGAAGAACCAGAACCATGGCTCATGCCAAATTTGTCATGAAACTCTTTTAAGACTCAGTCTCCCTCCTACTTACTAAGGCATCTTAAGTAAATGCCTTCATGATTCTTCTTGTAGAGGATGGACACTTGTAGCATGTAACCATTGCTTTTCAATCTAAGGGTGCACTTTTGGACTCCCTGCAAGTGCGACGGACACTTGTGGTTCAACAGATAATAAACAACATTTTTGTACCATTCTCCCAGGGAGACATCCTCAAGCTGGTACTGTTGCACATTGAGTTCGAGTCTAGCCTTTGCCACTGCTTCAGCCATCGTGCGGGTGAGTGCCTATTCTCTCACCAGCTTCATTGGTTGGATCTCCATGTCATATTATTGGAGTAGGGTGACCCATTTAGCTCTTCGTTCACCCAATTCATTTTGCATGAGCAACATTTTTACTACTAGGTCGGGAACAATAGAAAACACCTTGTTGCATAGGATGTAGTGTCTAAATTTCTTCACCCCTCTGACGAGAGCATATGCCTATTTTTCAACATTGTGATATCGCAGTTCAGCATCCTTCAGGGGAGCACTCATCAAGGTGATCGGATGCTCATTTCCTTCATCATATTTCTAGGTCAACATGCTAGCACAGGAATGCTCTGAAGTGAACGAGTAGATGTAGAAAGACTTCAAATAATCTGGGCTAACTAACATAGGCGCCTCAGCAATGGCTAGTTTGATTTCTTTGAAAGTTTGTTTAGCATCAGGAGTCCACTCAAATTTGGCATCCTGTTTCAACATAGCATTGAGAGGTTTAACAATCTTTGCAAAACCCGTGATGAATTCCCTAACGAAGTTGATCTTTCCAAAGAAGGATTTTAATTCTTTCTTATTGCCTGGTGGTGGGATTTTTAGCAATGACTAGATATGTTCAAGGTCTATGGAGATGCCCTGTTCTGTAATGATGTGTCTGAGCAATCTACCTTTAGTCACTCCAAAAATGTACTTCTTGGGGTTAAGAGAAACCCCAAACTCTCAGCAACTCTTAAACACCTTACACAGGTCAGAAACGTGATCACCTCGCCTTTTAGAAAACATAGTTAAATCATCCATGTAGATGATTTTGCACTTGCCGATCAGATCCTTTAAGGCAATGTCCATTGTGTGTTGGAAGGTGGTGCCCGCGTTGATGAGCTCAAACGACATCCTCTGATAAGCAAATGTCCCCCATTTAGTGGTGAACATCATTTTATGACGATCTTCATACTGTACCATTACCTGGTTGTATCCGGAGTACCCATCGAGAAAAGACATCATCTAGGAGCCATTGATGATCTACAACACCTCGTCTAATGAAGGCACTGGATAATTATCTTTCTCTGAAGCTCAGTTCAAATTGCGGAAGTCCACAAACAATCTAATCTCCCCATTCTTTTTTCTAACTAGGACCAAGTTGGCCACCCACGTAGAGTGTCTGACTAGGAAAATAATCCTTGTCGAGAGTAGCTTTTGTATTTCTTTGTAAATGACGGGTTCCAACAAGGCATTGATAAGATGCTGCCACTAGCGAAAAGGTCTCACTTCTATCTTGAGAGGGATGGTGTGCATGATGATGGAGGTATCGTATGTTTTTAAATCCTCATAGCTCCACGCCACCATGTCATGGTACTTCTTCAATGCATCAATAATTCCCTTCTTTTCTTCAGGCATGCATACTTTGCCAATAACAATGTTCTTGACCTTCTCGATCATCTCGAGGTTGTGGGCATCGCACTGGTTGTTGATCACCTCCTTCTTCATTTGTCGATTCTGATATTTGATCTGATCCAAATCAAATATACGTTCTAACTAAACCATGCCTCTGGGGATCGTATTGGTTTTGAGATTAATAGCTCCCTCTATGTCTAGTTTGGCTTCTTGTGGATTAGCTTTGTTGATTATTTGGGCTGCAAGGACATCAGAACTCATCATGAATTTGAGAATATGCTTGTCATCATTGAAGACCAAATGGGTGACATTATTTAGGATAGATGGAGTAGATGTCAACTCAACTATAAATTTTTTAAGCCTAGACAAAGAGAGGGGTTGCAAAGTGTTGGCTGCTTGAGCCAAGGCATCAGCTGTATGATTCTAAGCACGAGGTATCAATTGTATACTGAATGCATCTAAACCTTCCAAAAGATCCCAAACCCTATGTCTGTAGTTGGCAAGCCTTCTATCATAGCAATAATACAATTTTCTAACTTGTTTAACTACGAGTTCTAAATCCCCAAAAACTTGCAGCATTTTGACATTTTTCTTCAAGGCCATGAGAAGGCCATCGACTAGAGCTTCATATTCTGCTACATTATTGGTGCAATAAAACTGCAATCTATGGGTAGTAAGAAAGGTCTTACCCGTTGGGCTGATGAGTTCAAACTCAGCTCCAACTCCTTGCTTTGACTTGGACCCATCAAATCAGAGTGTCCAGCATGTGGAAAGTTCTTTAACTTCGGTTCCAACTAAGTTCTTGCTCCCTTTTAGTTGGGTGACTACTTCTGTGATCTTAGGGGATTTTTCTAGCTTGGTATATTGATTAGTGGGTAGTTCTATTGGTGCTTCCTTTGGCGTTTCCTTTTAGAAGGCGGTTGATTTCTTAACATGTTCGATTATTGTTTGACATAAGCAACAATCAAACTCAGAGTGGGCAGCATTGTGAATCCTACACCAATTTGGTAATAAGAGATCATGGAAATTCATTCGGGCCCTTAGGCTAAGCTGATCCCTTGCGCACTTTTCTATAAATTCCTGGAATCCACTAAGTAGTCCCCAGTCGTCACTTCCATCGTGTTTGTCATCTGCTTCTACCAACATTTCCACACTTGGAGGCAATTGAATACAATCAGTCGGAGAACTGCATAACACTAAGAGGACTTCAGCAGCGCATTCCTCCTGAGGCTCAACCTCATTTTCGTAGGCAAAGGGATAGTAATTTCCTAGCTCTGTCTCAACAAAAAACACTTCGCTGAGATTTTTGTATTCCGTGATCATATATTTCATACGGGGTTCGCGGTCGATACGGATTTGGTTTGGCAGCCCCTTCCACGGTAGCCATATATGAGAAAGGTCTATGGCGGTATATCCATTGAGTGCCTTGGTGAATTCCCTTCCCAAGATGATTCCATATACATCGGGAATGTCCGCCACTTGAATATCAATGACTTGTTGTATCCTTGGGTCTATGGAAATTTGCATCAGAATCTGATTTATTTCTCCCATGATGTTGATCTCTATTTTATCTAGCTGAGTCACTTTTCTTCTTGAAGGAGTGGGAGTGATGCCAAGAGCTTTGCATACTGCCAAAGGCATGACATTGGCAGATGCTCCTAAATCGAGCAGGTAGTTATGCAAGTTCTTTCCAAAGATCCTAATGGTGGTAAGGAAAGGAGGAGTTTCCAATCTTCCTTGGAAGATGCCTATAGGCATATCCATGTGAGCGACTTGACCTTTGTTCTTACCACTACCTTTATCACTGGCCTGTCTAAATGACTAGTCCTTAGGAAACTACCTATTACTCTACTCTGGTTCTTTTTCCATTTGTTTACTTGCTGATTGATTTACAAGGACATCCTTCCTTTTCCCGGTATTATCTTGTATCTCCAGTTCTTTCATAGGTTCTTCAAAGGTAACTTTCTTGGCTGACGTTTTCGGCGTTGCACTGAAGGATGGAGTCCCATTAAGAACCCTAAAGAAGGCATGCCTTATGGCAGGGACTTTGAGTAATTCAAAAGCTGACAAACTAATTTTTACCCTTTTAAACTCTTCTTCCACGTATTCACCCATTTGCTCAATTTCTGAACTAAAGGCTTGACCTATTGCAGAGCTAGGAGGTTGGACTTTCATTTAACTAGACTGATTTTGGGATTGGCCTTGAGGCTGATTTTGTGACTAGTTTTGAGCCCTGTTCTTATTGAGGTATTGGGTGGGTATATGGGGAAGTCCAGGATTGTTGCTGGCATTAGGATCAGGCGGGGTGGTGAAATTGTTTGGTGGAGTAGAGGTTGTAAACGGGCCACCTTCCTGCCTATTTTTGAGGAAGTAAGGAGTTGATCTTTGATGGAACATATGGACTTCATCTATGTAATGTTCTTCTTCGTCTGGTGGACCATTATCTATGGAATCAAAAAGCTGAGACAAAGTTTTTTCGTTACTTACCTCTTGCACTTCTTCACCCTCAACAGGAGCAGGCTCAACTTCGGGCTCGTTACGATCACCCTGCGAGAATGGTGCTTGATTAACCACAAGATAGGAGGAATCGTATGGCTCAGATGGGACGATGTCTCTACAGCTGGCATTATCTACTACATTTTGCACTTCCACCTGGAATATTTCACCAGCTATCTAGAATTCAGGGCAATCCAATTCTGAGTGTCTGTTGGTTTTGTGAATTCGACACCATCCGGACAAAGTTGCCTTGGTAAGGTATACTCCACTAGTTGTCTTTTCATTGTTGGCCAGTTGGTCAAAAGGAGTAGGAACACCTCCATTGTTGGGCCTAGTATTCCATGTGCGATTCTGCCTCTGAGAAGGTCTCATTTTTGAACTTTGATTAGCGTTTTGTCCCCTATCATAGTTCTACCTGGAGGAAGTACTTGCTTCTCGATTATCCCTGCTATCCCTATTGTCTATGTTGTCCCGGTTAAGATTGGCCTGGAAATTACACTGGGAGGCCTGTAACTGATTATTCTAATTTTTTAGGTGCGTCATCTCTGTAGACATTTTCCTTATCATCTCTGTTAGCTCCTCTAACTTGTCTTTCTCAGTCGTGTTACCTGGATATAGTAGTGGATTTTGGAGGAATGCGGGTGGGGCTATCGGCTGATTCTGATATACTTGAGGAAATTCTAGTCTTGATAGGTGTAATGGCACCTGAGGCTGCTAGGAATACACCTGTTGTTGTTGGGCAGCTTGAGCATGGTTATGTTGTGGCTGAGGCTATAAATATGAAGGCATGGGAGGCACATAATTCAATGGCTGCCCCAGATGTGGGATGATGGACAGTCGAAGTATCTGGTTCATAAGAGGGGTCTGATGAGCGAATGCCTGATTAAGCCCCTGAATCTGCATTGGGTGAGCTATTGGCCCCAAAGAAGGCAACGGGCTGGAAATATTTTTCCCCAAGTTCGCACAGGTGATAACAACCTCTTTATAGGCCGTCACCAAAGAGGCGGGTGGTGGTTGCATCCTTTTCACCAAAGTTGACGTGAAGTTGTCCAATGTTGCATAGTAGACTGGGAGAGCCGCGTCATCATTATGAAGGTATGGGTCCTGAAACCTTGTGTAGGCCCGATGAAAGTGGTCATTGAAGGACCCAATAGGCTCATTGACTTCCCATCTGACAGACATAGACTGTCGGTAAAGTTCCGAAGGACTGATGGGAATCTTGTATTTCTAAAGGAAGCCATTCTTCATTAGGTTCCATGAGGTAACGGATCCCCTTGGCAGATTGATGTACCAATAGAAGGCTTCTTCCCCCAACGAATGTAGAAAAAGGCGGCATGCAACATCCTTGTGGTTGACTTGCATTTTGGTAATTGTTGTCTAGAATATTTTGATGTGTTCCTCAGTTGTTCTCTGTAGGTCACAATGATAGAAGTTCGAACAAAAGCCCTCCAGATTATTTGGCATATCATGGTAAGCAATGAAATGAATCGGCGAAGAGTTGTGTGCTAACCAAGCCATGGCGAGAGGTGGAGGTAGTATTTGTTGTTGAAAAATGGCAAGTTGGATCTGAGCTTGCGCTAGAATAGCAATCCGAGACTGCACTTGAGCTGCAGCTGTCCGCACTGTAACCTGGGCTGGAAGGGCCGGGAGAGAAGCAATCCCCTGGCTATTGGAGAAGGGAGGTGAAAATGAAGTGTCAGATAGTTAGGTTGAAGACGAAGGCTAGCTGAATGAAGGTGAGGGTGGAATGGAAGTGGATGAAATGGAGGAAGAGGAAGAGGCAACGCTACTTCCCTTAACTCGCTTTTCCCTTGTAGGAGGCTGCAGTTCCTCAAATTCTCCCTTGTTTGGTGTTAACCATAGAACTCTTTGAAATCTTTCTGGGGAGAATGATCTAATTTGATCCAACTTCACTTTTGACCCTTAGCTATGTATTCCCAATGTATTCCCTCCTTCTAGCGCCAGTTTTGTCAATGTGTTTTTTATGCACCCTTTAACACAGGCAGTACGTAGGTGCACTACATCTGTTGAAAGACAATATTCTACAATCAAATTGCATAACACTATCCCAAGGTCTGTAATGTTAGGTCTTGACAGTGCTTAGAATATCTCAATTGTTTGATGTGATTTGCTGGAATCACAAGGCGGACTTACAGATGGATTACAAAGGATGGGAAGTTGGATCTTGAAATGGAGTTCCTAAGATGGGGAAGTTGTTAGACTTTTGTTGTAGGTTCAAACAATAGTCTTGAACTCCATTTTTATCATTGGATTTAGCTTTACAATCTACAATGAACCTTAAAAGGAAAAAGAGCAGGGAAGAGAGAAAGTTCCTAGACCTAAAACTAATGGTGAACAGTGATAATGGAGTTCCTGCAATGGACAGCTTCCTGAAACAATATTCCACTTAACCAGAAACCTCACAATCTCATAGAATTTGTGCTATCTTCTAATGTCTGCAAATGTTTCATCTTCCATTCACCATATACATGCATGAACAAAGATGAAAGTTTTGGAGCAGCTTTGAATTTAAGCCCAAACTAACTTTACACAGCTATCTACCATCAACAAACAGCAAAAAGTATGGACTAAGAAGGCATCCACACTGCAAGAATTTTCACCACCACAAAATAACATTCCTAAAATCTATCAAAGAAAGAATACAACTAACTAGAACAACAATGCAAAATCTAGATCGAGCATCTAACAATGGAGATTGAATCAAGTAACATGTAAGAAACTCTGAAAATGCACCAAGTCAATGTATTTTCATTATAAATTTCAGCAGCATGTCTTTACAACTCAACTCTCTTTGCAAATGAGAGGAGACCCCTATTTATAGTACTTGAAAGGTTAAATGAATGGCCAAGATTAATTATCATTGTGTGGCAAAGATTCATTACAAAATAGGGTTTCACCAACCCTCAATATATCATAATTTAAAATTACATTTTGTCCCTTCCCAATTTTGTCCTCTAGTGATGGCACTGTAGCACTTTGTCTTTTAGCTAATTGTTGTTTACCATAGGTATTCTTTGGGAATCTCTTCATCCTTGACAGGGCTGTCCTCCTACCTTCTCGATGCTGTGTATTCCATGAACTTCAGGATGACCGGCTGGAGTTTGTCTACCTCAATGATTTCATACTGTAGTACTTGGTAGCTCCACTCCTTTGCATTATCTTCCAGCCTTTTCCAATCTTCATCATACTTCACGCCCTAATCCCTGAATAGCACTGACTAATCGAAGGCACGGGGAGCAAAACTCATAAATTTCACCGTGATTTCACTAGACATTATGTTCTCCATCTTCTTCTGGAAGTAACTTTTTTGGATCCATTCGCATTGCGGGCATATCATATTCTGTCATCATCTTGAGATAACGAGCGCATTCTGTCCCGATTTCCTTTATCCATTTTATATCCATATCCACTTTGCTCATTATTTGTTCCAACCATTCCTTCCTATTGCCAAAGTGCCACTGCCACACATCCATTAGCCAGTGGTTGTCCTTCTTAAACGCAAGCTCCTTTTCCCACGTGGCTACTGGAAATTGAAGGATAGCCTCAATCTTTGGAAAGGTGGAGTCGTAGATCATAGGGAAGTTGGTGCAGAGCTTCCTCATGCCTTCCAGAGATTGCTGTAGGTATAGGAACTTGTTGGCTGTTTGCACAGGCCAACTAATTCCCATGTTCCCAATGTACAAGACTTGTCGGAATGAGCCCTCCATAGTTTTCTCCAAGTTCTTCCTCCTTTCCATTTTATCAATATGTTCCTTGGACAGTAGCTGGGGTGTGGCAGTCGACATAGTAGGTAGGTCATCCACCGAAGACCATTGCTGGATATAATCTATTAAAGCAACCACCTGTGCTTTGAGCTCATCTTTTGAGATCTTGTCTTGTTTTATTAGATGCACCACTGTGGCCACTAACTCCTCAAGATGCGCTGCCTTCTGTTCTCTGGTGGTAGTCCCCAAGTCGATGGTGGAGATGTTCTAACTCACCCCAGCCTGGCCAACCATAGGCGTTGCTATTTGTACAGCCTGAGATCCAGAGGTATCCATCATTACCTTGGATCTGATTTTCAACTTTTTTTCCTTCTTTGTTGTGATCTGAGCTCTGGCTAAGATGGCCTCTAGTCTTGCCTGTGGGTCCTTTAGTATAGGATTTTTTCCTTCGAGTTGTTTCTCTAACCACCCAGGCATGGCAGACTTGCCCTTAGGTGAATCATGGTCACCCTCGCCCCTCTCGGGCAAGGCCAAGGTTTTCGTTTTCTTATCTTCTAGGGACTTTTCTTTCTCCTTGGTAGTATCTCCTTCTTCTTCATCAGAGTCGTGGATGAACATAAGGCATTTAATAGGAGGCTTGGCCAATGATTGTTTTAGGGGACTTTCTTTCTTTTCCATTTCCTCCCCTTTCTTTCCTTTATCTTGTTCAACCTCGTGCGCATGTTCTTTGAATTGCTCGATCTCAAGGCCCTTGACAGCTTAGGCCTCTGCATCAGTTTTGTCTTCTTGTTGATGTTCTTCTTCTTCAAGGAGCAGCCTTTCTGCCTCTGTCTCGGTGTCCTTCAGCTACCGGGCCAGCTTCTCCTCAAGATCATCATCAGAGACCCACACTATGGCCTTACCACCGGTGTCCTCCTCATCATCTCTGTTCTCAGAGGAACCAGTTCCCTCCTCTTCGTAGGCCACCTTGTTAATAGTGCAATGTTCATACTCTGGGTGTTCGTGATATTCATCGGCCTCCTCTTCGAAGGGATTTGAGTCATCTTTCTCTCGCCTCTCCCATTCCTTAGAGATCAACATGGTGGCCACCATAGTCGGTGGTCCTGTCAGTGGTTGTGAAGGCTTGGTAGTAGCGAGGACTTGTGCAAGGGCTACCTTAAGAGTGGGATCCATTAGGATCTGGGAGAGCTCAGGGGGAAGATTTTGCATGCGTCTCAAGAGAGCCTCAGGCATGGTGGAAGTGGGTATAGGTGTCGTCACCATAGCTAGAGGGAGTGACGTGGTTGGTGACATGGCAGCGGAGGAAGGGGGAGTAGTTATGGTAGAAGAAGAGTCGACAACTATTACAGACTCGGCCAGAGGAAAACGGGCAAGATGGACATAAATGTCCACTACCAGCGGAGATGTGGCAATTATGGCTAGAGAGGTAGGTGGTGCAACAATAGGGGTAGGAAGAGCCAAGAGGGGTTCCAATTGATTTGTATCATTCGCTTCCTTCTCTTGGGTTGAGGGTTGCTCTGCGGTGCCCCTCGTCTGTTTGAGCCTTTTGGAGGGTGAGCTCCCTATTTCTTTCCTTGCATAGACCTTTGGGTTGGGAGACTGCTTTGTTTCTATCTCCTTCCTATTTTTGGACCTGGTGACTGGAGGGGACTTGGAGGCCCCACCGGTTGAAGTGGTGGCAACGACATCCTCTGTGGCACTTGGCTCACTTTTGAGCCCTTCATAAGTCAAAATCACTTCCTACTATTTCAATTGGGCCACCTGTCCATCAACCCACTCCTTAGTGCGAGCCAAGATTGGCTTAGTTATGATATCGAGGTCATTGACCTCCTACTCATCCCAGTCTATTATTGGTAGCAACAAGTTGGAAACTGCGGGGTACCTGGGGTCCATTAAGGTGCTCTCGTCTTCTTCAATTTGGTCCGGTATGGGAAAGGGCTGTGTTAACTCTCAAAAAAGCAGGTTTGAACCATGAAAGGTTGCCAAGCTTTTACAACATTTCAAGGTAACAGAACAAGGTCTGAAATAATCAAACCTTCTACTCTTCTGGTGCTGCAAAACCAAGGCGGGCGTACCTCTCTGAATAATGTAGAATTGACTTATGATTATCTTTCTAAAATGCTTTTGACCACAATGGAAAATTACAGTGAACAAAATGAAACCAAACTTGATAGCAATCTTCTAATCTAAATCCTAAAATTCTTGATTAACATATGTAAAGAGATTAAGTGAATTCAAAATGATGAAATGCAGAGACTAGTGTCTTGTTGGGTATGCGGAGTCAAACGAAATAGAGGTAAGCAACTTATTCTAGCAAAAAATCAAATTGTAGGCATATGATCTGTTCATAACCTGTATAAACAATGCAGGATAATGATTACTAAGCTCTACTTTAAAAATCTAGATGAATTCCCCCTAATTACTGTGATCAACGGAAAGGATTTTAATCCCTACTTGAGAGAACCAGTCAATTAATCACACAAATACAACAAATGTGCACCGATAAATTGAGAATAAACTTGTTATTTCAATTTAAACAACCAAAAAGAATCAACTTGGAGATAGCTTTATCAATGCTTTTCAATAAATTCAGCATACAATTGACACCAGAACAAAACCTACTACACCAGCTGATTTTCATTGAAACCACCATTTGAAATCATGCACATAGTCTTTGAAAAGAGAAAATTATCCTACTGTAGCCATCTGACTACCTTCTGCTTCTAATCTAAAATCTGATGATGTTCAATTACAATCCAGGGTGCATATAAATACACTAGCATTAGAAATAATATCATTTCAAGTTCATGTCAGCCTAGCACCAAATTCGGGCTCCAATCGAGCTGGCAAGCAACGGTATGAATTCAAGCAAAAACATGTCGGCCCTGATATTTAAAATTTTGTTATCACCAGTGAGACAATCGGCGAGACATAGATCATCATCCTGCCGAAGGAAATTCACTCATTACATCCCCTGCGCTTTTTCACATGTTCCCCATGCATCACCATAACAAACTGTTCGCTACTCCGAAGTCACTAAGTATCCATTTGTCTTCCTTATGTTTTTGGTATAGCCTTGTGATATCGGTGAGATGTCATATAGATAACACAACATTATATCAAAATGCTTTCATTCGCTGAGACACCAGGTATTTCTCACCAATGAGCTCTTTTGGTCTTGATCATAGTCGCTGTGACATTCTGTCATCGGCAAGACCACCTACAGATTATAGAGTTATACCAAAAACCTTAATGTATTCTGAGTCACCGTGACACAGGGAAAGTCTCATCGAAAAGCACACATGCTTTAACCACTATCGCTGTAACCACACGACTTCAGAGAGACCTCATGTAGATTGCTCATCGCTTTATCGAAAGCTTCCATCACATTATTTCCCAGTCGCCGAGACAAGGCAACGTCTACGTCGACAAAGATCCATAGTTGCCATAACATCCAACCTTCGGTGAGACGTCATTAGAGAACTCCTCGCTTCACCCAAGATCGTTTGTGTTTGCCAAGACAATATAGAACTCTCGCCGAAAGCCACATGTAGAAATCATTAAAGCCCTGTCGGTGAGACATACTAAATTTGCTATGAGATGTCACCGAAACCCCCAGACTCTTGCCGAAATAGCATCCCTTTGCATTGTTGGTCGGTGAAACAACGTGAAGTCGTTATAACCCTTCACCAAAGTCCATGTCTGGCTGAAACGAACATTGAAGCACAAGTCGGCAAGACCCAAAAAAATTCGCCAAGATGCAATGCCGAAAACTCCAAGCTTTGTCGATATGTGTATCATCCTATCGCCGAAACAAAACCAAGGTCTCACTGAAAACCACCTGTAAGTAAGATCCAATCGCTGTGACAAATGATAAGTCTTTCTGATAGGCAATATAGACTTATGCATGCAAAAAATGCTCAATGGGTCGGGGAGGCAATAGAAGACCTATGCCGATAGGCACCAAAAGGTGGAAAATGCAAGACCCAAAGGATTCAAAGGGACAATATGGAAAAATATAGATGAAATATGCACACGATAGGACTAGATATGGAAGTTTATAGGTGAATTCATATGTAAAAATATCCAATTTTTATAGTTCTAACAGGATGCACCTTTCTTACAAAATGCATAGTCATCCGCATATAGTGCCTTGCACGCACCTCTTTATCATCTTGACAATCCCCCCAAAAGTCTTCAATGTGGTGCAAATGAGCGAGCCTCGATCCCAGTGCCTTCCTTACATGTCCATATGGGTCCATCCACAGGTGAGCAGTGTGTAGGTGAAAATGGTAATCTTTTAGTTCCTTCTCGGAGTTACCAACACACTGGGAAGTTCATAGTTTATACATGCCCTGGCCAAGAGTCATGGGATAAGAGATCCCTGCTATGTGTTTGCTACTGAAGATTGCCTGTATGTGTTGAAGCTGCCTAGAAATCTCTAGTCGGATGATTCAGTCGTTGGCGTATCGAGGCAACCTGTTTGGCCTTTCGATGAAGCCTTGGGCACGAATGTATGTGAACTTTGGGTACTGAATGAAGAGGAAGGAATATTGCTTTAAAAATGCTCGAGCACTGTGGGAAACCCTCCTTTCGAAATCCCCGGCAATCATTCTGACAATATGGCCGATGAAGGCGTCATTTACTCTGTAGTACTCCCTTCTAAAGTTTCAGTATTCGAGGTGTGGGTATCTATCATAGGCCTTGACTCTTCGGCCCTGCTCCTGATCAGGCACCATAAACAACCCGTTGTATTTCCTTTGATCCACCAAGGAGTAGACGAGGTATGAAGTCATATAAAACTTTGAGCTTTTCTTCACATTGATGAACTACTCATGGAAGCAGTTGCTAATTATACCTCCCCAATAAAATGCAGTCTTTGTGGTAACATCCTCATTCCCACGAAGGATTTTCTCAACAAATTACACCATCCACCCCTGAAAGAAGGCCGCAATAGGGAGACCCATAACCCTACTTAGCATTGTGACCAAATAATGGTAGTATTTATAGATATCGCTACAGAAGAGTTCGGTAGGAACCTTCGCGACACTGCCCCACTTTTCTTTGAGACAATGTTGATTTATTAACTTCCTGCAACCTATAGGGTTAACATCCCACGCTGCCTGGCATTCTTCTATGGTGGGGACCTTCATCTCCTAAAAAGTGGGGATATGGAAAGTCCTTATGATTCCATCAGCTGACATGTCAGCGAGAATGTTACCTTCCCTTCCATTGATTGTCCTTGTGTTAGGTTGATATGCCTCCTCGCAAGCCATGACCAACTTGGGAGCTACGAGGGATGGAGGGAATCCTACAGCTTTTGCAATTCCACTTTTCCTTATCAGTCTTGCATTCTTGGTCATAGGGTTGATCCTAACCCTCTATGCGAATTTGTCAATATTGACATGGCCGATATTGGTATTGGTGATCTCCTTCCAATGTGTGGTAATCTTTGAGTGCAGAGGCTCACCCTGGAATTGGTATTTCATTTGGTCCTTGTCTTCTTTCCCTCAAGGAGATTTTCCTGACTTCTTTCCCTTGTCATTTTCGACGGGTGCCCCTGAAGGTCCCGCACCCGATTCCATATATTCTACAACAAAAAAAGCATAGTGAGTGCAATTGACCATGAAAACATTCATGTTAGTTGAAATCCCAAAGATGAAATCCATTTCAAGTAATCTATCAAGCATAACATGATACTTTTATTCCCCGATGTCATTGGTCTTTTGATTGAGGGCATTTGGATAGTCTGGACCTAGAGGGCCAAACTTCCTTGGCAGGAATGCCATTTTGGAAAGGAAAATAGGGTGAAGGGCTCTCATCGATTCTCCCCGAATGAATTTCATAATTTAAAAGGTTCACAATGAAGAAGACCAAGATTAAGCACATGGGTCGAGATCAGATTTCAAATTGGGCTCATTTGGATTAGTTCAGGGGCATTAGGAGGTACAAGGTCAGAAAGTTGTTAGGAGATGGCTACTTGAGAACGACAGATTAGAAACGGAATTCCAGAGATGAAACTCTGGGGTCCGGGGTCCGGCGGGCTGCAAGGCGATCAGAAGATTGTAATTTTCCACTTGAGCGCCCGGGTCTAAGGCATCGGGAAGCCGTTCATCCTTCGACGTTTGGAACTGCTATTACTGGGTAGAAGTCCGGTGGTCAGGGCCCGGCGTGAGGGTCAACAAGAGATCAACCATCGATGTAAAGTCATAGCAAATGCCCCGGGTCTCACCGACTAGCGCACAGTGGAAGGTGAGTCAGTGTGAGGTCATGGCGGTGGGGTAAGGTCTTGGAAAGGTCCTTAAGTCTCGCCGACAACCAAGAGCAGGATAAGACTTGGCATTAACGTTTGTTGTTTGATTTTATTTTTAGTCCTGTGGTGGTCGGAAGGGCGGAGCCCGAAGCTCAGAGGGGTGGGCAAGATTTTCCCTTCAGAATGGCGGATGAGGGATGGTCGGGGCATAGAGGTCAGAAGGACGTCGGGTATTCATCAAGAGAAGAGTGATGTCGCCGTGAAGTCTTGGCGAACATGGAAGGTCCTATTGACAAGAGGAGTCTTCGGTGTAAGTTTTCCAGGTCGGAGAAAGGTCTTGGCAAACCAGCGATGTCTCGTCGACCAGCTTCGTGTTTTCCCAAGGATGAGGAGTTTGGCGTAAGGTCTTGGTGAACACTAGGAGTCTTGCTGAACAAGCAATGACTTCAGCAAGAGTAGGGAGCTCGGTGGGAGGTCTCATCGAAAGACAGATGTCTTGGTGAAACCAATGGACATTGATAAAGCTACTAGATTCCACCATGACCTGTTGGCGACTTGGTTTGGTCTTGCCGATAGAAAGACTTCGGTGCAAGAATTGCAGGGTCTTGTTGCCCAAATGCGAACCTGAGAAGGCTTTTCGGTGAAACACAGGGCAATCGGAGTGACATCTCCCCAAACTCGAAGGGTTGTAGCAACGAAAGAAAAGAGCTTGATGAAGGCACAGGTGTTCGGTGAAAGGTCTTGCCAAAGGATGGATGTCAGGGTGACACAAATGAATCGACAAAGCCACTCGGTTCCACCATGACCTCCTGGCAACCAGGACTTATCTCGTCGACAAAGTAGCTCTGGGGGAAGCAAGTTACGAAAATTGGGATGCGAAATCATGGAGACCCGGGCCTGAGAGAGACAAAGGATGCTTTGCAATTTCTAGTTTTTCACCAAGTCCCAACTGAGGAAGGGAGTGTCTAGGCCCGAGGGGTGCGAATTCCCCTGCAAAGAATAGTGGTAAGTGAGAGAAGTCCCAAATTGATCATGGAGGTGCCATGTTGGGTTTTCTCAAGTTTTAAGACATGGGTTTTGTTCGTTGTGTCACGTTTTATCATTCACATGTCTTCTTGATGATTATTATTTATTTTAAGTTTGAGGAATCATGAAAACATTGCTCAGGAGGGTGACCAGGAGACCTACCTCAAACACTTGATGTGGTAAGGCGATGGATCCACCAGTGGTCGGCAAATGAAGGCAATGGGCGTGAGCGTGAAGGTCCTGAAGACAATCGACTCCTCGCAGGAAAGCACTAATCTCTTACTGTGATACTGTCAAGTGAAAATGATAGGCTTGAGCGGGTCTTTTATACCCCCACCACCATTAATGGACTCATTAAATGTAGGTATGGTGGAACAAAGGTTGGTGTATTTGAATTCACCGACGGCGGCGGGAGACCCGGGGTCCAGAGGCCGGGAGGGCGCAGGGAGGTGGCTGCTTGGAAATTTTCAACTTGGAGGTTGTTGGCAGCAAAGAGGAGGTCGAGGCCCAGAGGCAGAGTTCCACCAGAAGTCTACTGTCAGGAATGACAAAACCATCATGGAATTCCAGACTCGGAAGTCCGGAAGTTCAGTCCTGGAATGCCCAACGACAATCACAATTCCCTCACAAATATTTCAAACGACGAATATAGAGCTGGGACCCAGGGTCCTGGAGGATGGGAACCATCTGCCGTCGAGAATGGCAGGCTCAACGGGGAAACCTAGCCAGGGAAACCCGAGGGGGCGGGCCCGGCTGGATCCAGGGCCGTTGGCAGAAGCAAACTGCCACCAAAACTCGACAAAACAAGCCAAGGGGAAGCACGGTCAGCTTATGATGAAACTTTGAAGGTTCATTGACCATCAGGGGCACAAAAAATGGGGCACGCAAAACGAAGCGGTGACAAAAATGACCCGGCAAGGGAAAGAAAAGAGGGTCCCCATTCCGAACGGGGCGTGTGTGCTAAGGGCACAACAATTATTACATCAATTTACAAGGCTTGTAAGACAAATTTAATGATAAAGTAGTGTTGTAATGTGTCTTGCACATTCACATTGGTTCTTGTGCCTTCCTAGGCTATGTGGACCTCATTTTAGTGTTGTAAAGTATATTTAATTACACTTTCACATTGAATTTTTTGTACCAAGCCCTATTTGACATTTACATCATCACTAATAGGCCCCTATTAACTCATATTGTGCATCCAAAGGCATAATTTGATCAAATAACTAACATAGTCATCATATAAGCCTAATTTTCTTACTTCTCGGCATTCTAGCTAGCAAAAATGACCCCTATGGGACTTATTCACCATTAGTGGTGAATTAGTCCCATCTAGATGGGACCCATTCACCATTCGTAGCGAATGAGTCCCATTTGAGCCATTTTTGGGGTTTTTAGTGGGAAAAATTAGGTTTTAAGTTTAATTTTTCTCCATGTCGGCCTTAGGGATCCAATTAATGGGAAAATAAGGTGAATTTCCTATAATAACACCTCTCTTAACTCATTTTTACATCCATTAACTTTATTCACATAGTCATCCACCAATCTTCCATCTCAAGTCAAGCAGCTTAGGGTTTTGTCATTGCAAGTCATTAAGAAAGCTTCTAAGGACATTTAAGGGCTGAATCTTCCTCCATTCTTTGTAGAAATTCAAGATCAACATCATGGAAAGGTAATCAATTCCATTACTGCATGTTTCATTCCTTTCTTTCATCATTTTGGTTTAATTACCTAAAAGGGGTTTGACAAAGGCAAACCCCCATGCCCTAACATTCACCATTTCTTCTTCTCTTCTTGTGTGTATGCAGATTTAGGTCTCTTCAGAGCTTGGAAATCATTGAAGATCAAGTTGCAAGGTTTCTCAACTATTCTTCTCATTCAACAAGTCAAAATATCAACAAAATCTCATCTTCAGACCCATAAATTAGAGTTTCGGAAGCGGACACCTATAGGGCATCAAAGTGAAAATCAGAAGCTTCATAATCCACCTTTAAAAATCTAGAAATTCAAAAGTGGACTCATTCACCATGGGTGGTGAATGACTCCCATCCCAAGGTCAATTTTTGGAATTTTTTACATTTTTAGATACCCTTTTGTTAGAAACGGGTTGTGATATAGTTTGGCAGAACTAGGAATGATTCTCCTCGAATGGAGAATGAGTCGCTCTGAGCCTAAAAATTAACATCGGCAACATTTTAGAAGCAATTTCCAGTCTTCTTCAAGGTTCTAGGTGCACACTTTCAATCTAATTCATTTTTTTGCAGTTTTCCATTCGTTTTTAGGTGATTTTGTATTACATAATGTGTTTTCAAACAAGTTATGGGTATGTGCAAGATCATCACGGAAAAGGCAGGCCCTTAAGTGGCCAAAAAAATCAAAAAAATTAGAGTTAGGCAACTTGACGTAAGAATTTGAATAAGTTATCTATATTATTTCAAAAATATGTAAGAATAGAATCTATAGCAAATTGAATATAGTTTCTAAACTACTAGGTTTATTTTTAGAAAAAACAATCTATTTGGTGAAAATTTAAAATTTCAATGCAGTAGTACTTAAATTTCAGGGAAACAATAAGAAGTAGGTGTCTGTCTAACCACCCTAACAATAATAAAATAATAATATTTTTTTATAAGATTTTAGACATAAGTAGAGGACTCATGTCGAGATGTGATGCATATTTTTTTGTAATTTTTTTCCAAGTAAATAATTAATTATGATTTTTTTATTACGACTTTTAAAAAATATAAAAAACGCGTATGTCTGACCACCTTAACTTGGTCAAAACTTCATCAAATTGTTTTTTTTTTTAATCCTATAGTATGCGAAGCATAGAATGTGATGCATATTTTGGATTCAAAAAATGTAATACTGTTTGAAATCTACATATGTTTTCCAATTAGCCTATCAATCAACACTTTAGTCGTATTTCAAATAGAAAATGAATAATAAATATTTATTAAATTCAAGGTAAAGCATAATTGATATTGCAGAAAGCTGAGAATATCCTTTAAAAACCCTTTTCATTTCATCAATTTTGGGTTAAAAAATAGTCGTCAGCCACATACCCTACAAATACCCATCATATTGCCACTTTTTGGCCCATCATGATCCTGCACATACCCTTTTTTTCCTTTAGTTTCTACTCATTATTCAATAAATCTCATTCGTTTCTTGCATTCAAGTGTTATATCTAGGCATATTGCATTGACTTTGAATGTAACATAAGCATCTTTGGCCCATCTTTCTCCTTTGAGGTGAAAAACCCTAGAAGCAATATAAAGCAAGTGGATGCCAAAAATCTATGCTACATTTTGGTGAACCTTTTCAAATACTTCTCTTTTTCTGGTTTGGAGTCCTTCATCATCATCGATCTAGCTTGCATTAAGATTTGCATGATTCATTTGCATGCTAGGTGTTAAATTTTACATTCATAAAAAGTGCATTTAGGTTGCATATTTGGTATATAAATTCAATTAAATTTTCTAAAAATTTCTATTTTTTATTTAGAAATGCATCACAACACTTAGAACACATCAAAATCCCTCAAAAAAATTTGAAAATTTTGAAAAAAGTCCATACTAGGATTCATTCACCACCCTAGGCGAATCAGACCCTTCTAACCCCTGAAACTGTGTTTTAGAGAGCTGAAAACCCTATTGTTTAGGCTTTTGTTTGGTGCCCTTTCATACCTATATCAGTTGGTTGCATTTATGTATCATCCATTTCATCAAATCTAGCCTAAATTAGCTCATTTCATCCATTGTTTAGTTTCATATTTTTGCATTAGAAAAAGTGCATTTAGCTTGCATTTTTTCATAAAATTTCCTTAAAATTTTCTGAAATTCTGCATCTCCATCTTAAGTTTGCATCTTACAACATTAAACACATCAAAAAAACTTCCAGATTTTTGAAAATTTTGAAAAAAACTAGTACTAAGGCTCATTCTCCATACTGGGTGAATAAGTCCTTGACTAGATTTTTGACTGTTTGATATTACATCAGAAACCTCATTTTTGTGCTTCCTAAGCCTCCTGGTTGTTGGAAAAGCAAGGATAGACAATTGAGAGGGGGGGCTCAATCAGTTGTCACAAAATATTTTAAACTTTTCAATCTTTACTTAACTTAATCTCATATTTGATGAATCAATAATAAAACATAAGCAATCAACACATCAGAAACACAAAGAACACCAAGATTTTCACATAGAAACCCTGTTAGGGGAAAAACCATGGTGGATGTTAGTCCACAATATTATACCATGTTAAAAGTATAAAAATAATGGGAATGCACATGCATTTAGGCATACTGCCTATAGCTCACTACTCAAATATAAAAGAGGACTCACTGTCCAAAGAAAGATTTGGCTTAAAACCATCCAAATTGTGAAATGAGAAAACAACTTCTACACAAGCCTGATTACAATTCCAGTTAAGCACATAAAACCTTCTTCACTCTTTGCTCAAAATTTTGCACAATTTGCAATGTGAATCCACCAAGGTCGGCCACAACATAGTAGAGACCCAAATTAACAACTTCAACACAAAAAGACTTTAATTAATTTAACCTCGAAGATCCACAACACGCTACCACCATCATGTCGGCAAAGAACATGAAAAACCAAACATACAGAGAAAAATATTTGACCACGAGCAAACCAATCAATGTGGATGTACCAAAAAGATAGAGAACGATCTAGAAGCATCCACGAGCACCAAGAAACAACATAGAAGCATCCGTAACAACATAAAAACACAAACTTCACTTAGGAACACTGATAGAACCCACAAAAAGATAGTCAGAATAAAATTATTCATAGCACGAATAGATCTTCATGTAGACATCTGCAGCTTTTAGTGGATGAACTAAATACACTCAACAGAAAACCATTTAATCCACAACAACTGATCTTTGACATAAAAAACAAGACACCTTCATGAAACACAGTTCCATAGGGAACCTGCAACACTTCTTTTAGCAATTTTCTCAATATCCTCGACATATACAACCTTCAATACACCAAATGCTAATAGTGTTGACATCAATGACAACCACATATCAGCAACACATCCACAATATCCAACAATATCTCCCTTTGGCATTGATGGCAACACATTATGTGAAAAACACCATCATCCCAACTCTCAATCAGCACTTACCCCTCCTTAGATTATGAATCTTCTTCCTTGACCTCTTCTGCATGACCTTCTCCCTACAAGACTCTTTACTCCAGGTAAGCAATATTTTTTCACATTTCTTTTCTACCCCTTTGACATCAATGGAAAAGATAACCATTATCTTTCCACATACAAGCTTTGAACCACATATCCGCATAGCTGACTACTCCCCATAGCTAACTACTCCCCCTAAGTAGTAGCCATGAAAAGATCAATCTGGATCATAATATGATTATGAAATGCATGAATTGATGTGAAGTAATGCATCACTAGTTTATATTAGGAGGGGTAATCACTCCTAGCATCCCTCTTAGATACTCAAAAGTATCCTTCGACAATGGTTTAGTGAAAATATCTACAATCTGCTATTTGGTAGGCACATACTTCAATTTTAATTCTTTCTCACTCACTTTCTTCCTCATAAAGTGGAACTTGATTGGTATATGCTTGGTCTTAGAGTGTAGCACCAGATTCTTTGATATGTTTATTGCATTTAAGTTGTGATAGTATATGGCAATAGGTTCATCATATACTACTATGATATCTTTCAACATTTGTTTCATCCACATCACTTGAGCACAATTGTTTGCAGCGACAATATACTCTACCTTAGTAGTAGATAGAGAAATGGAATTCTCCTTTTTCCTCAACCAAGAAACTCGCTTCTTCCCTAGGAAGATGGCACCACCACTAGTACTCTTCATGTTATCTACATCTCTTGCCTAATCCACATCAATATATGCATTCAAAGGAAGATCATCATCCTTAGGATACCAAAGTCCAAAAATCAATTGTTCCTTTTAGATATCTAAAGATTCTCTTTACAGTAGTCCCATGAGACTCTTTTGGATCGACTTGAAATCTAGCAACCATACACACAACGTTCATAATGTTTGGTCTGGTATGAGTTAAATAGAGTAATCCACCAATCATTGACATGTATCTTGTATGATTTTCCTTAGGAGAATCATTATTCTATGTCAACTTACATCTAGCTACCATGGAAGTACCAACAGGTTTTGAGTCTTCCATACCAAAATTCTTCAGCAACTCTCTCACATGTTTGGACTTAGATATGAAGATCCCCTTGTCTAACTAAGTAACTTGCAATCCTAGAAATAATTTCATCTCTCCAATCGTACTCATCTCAAATTTATTCTTAATTTCATCAGAAAACTTCATACATAAATTATCATCTCCTCCAAAAATAATGTCATCAACAAAGACCTCAATAATTAACTCTTTGTCATGATCCAACTTGAAATATAATTTTTTGTCAGCATTACCTTTATTGAATCCAAACTTCAGTAAATAGTTGTCCAATCTAGCATACTAGGCTCTAGGGGATTGCTTGAGTCCATATAGAGCTTTCTTCAATCGACAAACCATGTTTTCCTTGTCAGTCATTTGAAATCCATCTGGCTGCTCAATGTAAACCTCTTCTTCTAGCTCACCATTCATAAAAGAAGACTTTACATCCATTTGATAGACTTTGTAGTTCTTATATGCAACATAAGCAATAAATAATCTTACAACTTCAATTCTAGTAACAGGGGAAAAGGTTTCTTCAAAATCAATACCTTCCATTTGTGAATACCCTTTACATACCAATCTTTCTTTATTTCAAACTTCACCTTGTCCATTCAGCTTATTCCAAAAGACCCATTTAGTGCCAATCACATTTTTGTCTTTAGGTATAGGAACAAGTACCCATGTGTTATTCTTTTCAATTTTCATTAATTCTTCCTTCATAGCTTCCATCTAGTATTCATCATTGCAAGCTTCATTGACATCTTTAAGTTCAATCTTGGACATCAAGAAATACTACACCTTTATTTTTGTCTCCTATAATTTTATTTTTCAGAGTGATTTAGCTTTACATACCTCAAAGTTTTAGGTTTCTCTATAACTTTTGATTCTTTTGTTCTTTCTTCTCCACTTGCTCTTGTCTCTGCTTCCTAGCTTCCTTATTTTACCATAACACATGGAACATATGGAACATATGACACAATCTTAAGTTGATTTTTTTTCTGAACATTCTTCCCTTTATTTGTATTGTTTTCATCTGAATCATATCCACAATATCTAGACGATTTAGCAGAATCTTCATCAACTCTAACATTTGCACTCAACCATTTTTCTTAGTCTTTTGTTATAGCACCAGTAGACCTTACTCTTAGTAGAGTATCCTAGAAATATTCCTTTAGCACTTCTTGAATCAAACTTTCCTATATCATCATATCTCTTGATGTAGTATTTTCTTCCAAAGATATTGAAGTATTTCATAGTAGGCTTATAACCAAACCATAGTTCAAAATGAGTCTTACCAGAATACCATTTACATTTACCCAGTTCAAAGTGTACACATCAGTGCTTATAGCTTCACTCCAATAGATATGTGGCACATTTACTTCAATCATCATTGTTCTAGCAGCATCCAAAACTGTTATGTTCTTCCTCTCTACAACACCATTCTTTGAGGGGTTTAGGGAGCAGATAACTATCTTCTAATTCCATTCTCTTCACAATATGAATTAAAATCCCTGGAAGTGAACTCACCACCTCTATCTGACCTTAAGCATTTTATTTTCAGACCTTTTTCATTCTCTGTCATAGCTCAAATGAAACTTTGAAACTTTTCTAATGCCTCACATTTTTCTCTTAAGAAAGCAACCCATATCATCCTAGAATAATCATCAATAATCAGCATAAAGTAGCTTTCACCATGGAGACTTCTGAATTTGGAGGGACAACATAGATCAATATGTATCAACTCCAGTAATCCATTTGAATTATGTTGTTTTCTCCAAAAAGAAACTCTAGTCTATTTTCCCATCTAACACTCCTTGCAAATTGTGCTAGCAGGCTTTAGTAGCTTAGGTAGATCTCTTACTGCTTGAGTGGAACTTATTTTGACTATGTTATCAAAATTCACATCACACAACCTTCTATGCCATAACCAACTTTCATCTACTTGATTAATTAAACAACTTCCACTAGTAGCATTCTGGTGAAAAATATTATCTTTTGTCTATTTACTTGAAGAAATTACATTTCTAGAGCTTCCATATATCTTGCATCTTCCATCTTTGAACTAAAGATCATAACCCTTGTCCACCATATATCCAACACTCAAAAAATTGTTCTTTAAGCCTTCAATATAAAGAACATCATTAGTGTTATGCTTACCACCAAGACAAATAGATCCTCTGTCATGAATCACACAAGCATTATTATAACCAAATCTCACAACCCCACTATCATACTTATCTAGACTTACAAATTTTCTTTTGTCACAAGTCATATGATGTGAGCATCCACTATCAATGACCCACTTATCCTTTTCTTCAATTCGGGCTGCAAGAGCTCTCTCAACTTTAGCAGATTCAATAGCCTCAAACTATTTTCCTTGATAGCAAGGGAAACCCAATCATCTTCATTTCAATTCTCTTTATTAGACTCATCATTAGTCACTTCTTCTTTAGCAAAATAACATTTCTTTTGAAATTTAGGTTTGTAAGGCTTAGATCTAGGGACTCTTTCAGGACACCTTGAAGCAAAATGACCTATTTTATTCCAAGAAAAACATTTGATAGGAAGCTTTCCTTTATACTTACCTTTTCCTCTCCCTTCTTTCTTCACAATCAGCTCTTCTAGCTCTTCTACTTCTCTTTCTTCATCTTCAAGGTGTTTCATTTCTTCCTCATACATGAATGTCTTCCTAGAACTTTCTCCCAAATCATATCTTTTCTTGTTTCTTCTGGATATAATAGCCTTAAATGCAGTTTCAGTCTTAGGAAAAAAATCACCAAATTTGCCTAGCTCAAAGGAAGCAAGTTTACCAATCAGTGTGTCCCTTGTCACATTCATCAATGATCTAGTTTCTTCAATATCATGAGCCTTAGCTTTATAGGAGGGAGGCAATGATCTGAGCACCCTAGCCACAATTTCTTCCTCTTCTAGAATACCACTAGCACATCTAATACCCATCACTAGTTCATTTACTTTTTGCATAAAAGAAGAAATATTCTCATCTTCACCCATCTTCATATTTTTATACTTTCCTTTCAAACTATGTAGCTTAGCCATCTTCACATGTACATATCCTTCATACAAAATTTCTAGCTTCTTCCACATCTCATGAGTTGTCTTCAGATGTAACACATTTGTCATTTATGAATTTTTTAGAGCACTCAGCAAAGCTTCCATATCCCATAAATTATTCTCAACTTCTTTAATCTCATCAGTAGTGGAGGGACCAGTCACAAGAATAACATATCTATTCTTTGTAATTTTCTAGAAGGGTTCACCAATACACTTCAAATGACACTCCATCCTAGCTTTCAATAATGAATAGTTTGTTCCACAAAATCTAGGACTGTACTTCTTGTATGATGCCATCTCATATCACCTCAAGCTTTTAAAATTCTTCAAAGGAACTAGCTCTGATATCAATTGTTGGAAAAACAAGGACATACAACTAAGAGGGGGGGTGAATTAGTTGTAATAAAATATTTTAAACTTTTCAATGTTTACTTAACTTAATCTCATATTTGATGAATGGATAATAAACCATAAGCAATCAACACATCAGAAACACAAAGAACGCCAAGATTTTTACATGGAAACCGGGCATGTGCAGGATCATGGTATGCCAAAAAGTGGCAATGGAGAAAAAAATACGTGTTTCTACGACTCAAAAACGTGAAAATGGTGAGTTGACTTTTTGGAGCTGGGGTGACTACCGAGGCAGAGAGAAAACTTAGTTTTAGGAATCGGATATCCGATCCAAATCAGATATCCGATTTGGATCGGATATCCGATTTTGTTGAAGTATATAAAAAAACACTCATTCCGATCCAGACAAAGGGAAACTTAGTTCTGGGAATCGGATATCCGATCCAAATCGGATATCCGATTTTGTTAAGTATATATATAAAAAAGGCCCGCGACCAACAGTCATTCTCATTTGTTTTCGGCTCATCGGTGGCGGGCGCACAGTGGAGAACGAAATCCGATATCCGATTTGGAGTCCATCTCTAACAGGTAAAGTTCTTTATTTTTTATCAAATTTTCAATTAGATTTGTTTATTTTTAGTTGATTTTTTTCAAAATATTGTTTTTTGGTAGAAAAACTAGGGTTTTTTGGTAGATTTACAAAAAACCATAAAAATTGAAGAAAAATAGTAAGAAACTACTTTTTTAAAAAATGTAATGGCATTTCCATAGCATACAGACATTGAGAGCAAATGAAATACAAAGTTCAATCCATGA